>PVJH01029413.1:0-26474 GCA_004026705.1 Nesogale talazaci
TTTTATTTTCCCTGGGTCCAAAATGTTCATGGAAGCCATGATTGTGGCAGTCATGTGCTTCAATCATTTTATGATTGAAATGTAGGGGTGGAGGCTAGCCTGTTAATCTGGAGATAACCATTCAGTAGCCAATGAGGCCTCTAAGTGGGCATGGCTTTCTCCTGAGACTCCTGGGAAATCTCACAATATTTCCCTCATGAAGAAGAGAAGTTATCTCCCCCAGTTGTTGGGAGTTAGTCTCAGAGATGATGAATCATGGAAAAGACAAGCTGGCAACGTCTGAGAAATTGGAGGAGCCATCGGAGAGACCACACGGCCTGGCCCTGAAGGAGCCAGACCTCTGAAGCTGGAGCGGCATGCTGTTGATGGACCCTGAGCCTGGAAGCAAGGAGCCATGAGGGGACCCCTGCCAGCGCCGGGACTCTGCACCCACTGACCTGTGACTTCATGAGTCCGAAGGAGACTTTATAGATTGATATCGGGCATATGGGTAGTTGTCGGTATTATGACTTTGGACTGTACTGGATTGGATGCTTTCTTAATGTCCTATTTCTCATGCATATAAACTTTTTCCTTATATCTATATGTGTGTCTATGAAATTTGTCCCTCTAGTCTACCCAGACTAACACAAAGATCAAGAAATCAAGAGGCATTTTGCAAGGGGGGGGGGGTGGAATCTAGTGTCTCCTAAAGTGCTGAAGAACAAGGATGTCCCTTTGAAGATTATAGTGCACCTGATCCAAGCCCTGGCATTTTGAACTGCCTCATATCCATGTACAAGTTGGACAATGAAAAAAGCAGACTGGCTAGAACCTTTTGCTGGATTTACTATGGCTCCGCCTGAAACTCTGAGCCTCAATAACGAGGTTTTGTGAAGATAAGGAAAGACGTGAAGAGGATCTGAATTTTGGTTATCCGAAAACTTGCCAGAAGTGTTAGCCACCTGAAGACAAAGAAAGGCACTGACAATGCACTGTTAAAAAACCAAAGGCGGGCCCAGCAGTTCCTAGAAGAAATCCACGCCATGGAGAAATTGAAACCTGATGTAGCAACTAAGTCTGCTCTTAGTGATGATACAGACTTTGATAAAATCTGCAAAAAGCCAGATTCTACTGATGCAACTGAAAAAGCAATTGACAGACTGGCAGTTCACCATCTTCTGAAGAAAAAAAAAAGGATATCCTAAAAGATGCTGTCAAAGTCTTTAAATATACAAGACAAAATACTGCTCCAACTACATCAAATTTCAGAAGAAAATCAATCCTAGGACACCTTGTGTTCAAGTGATGATGTAAGAAAATTGCAGCATGAAGGAACTATTATCAGTGAGCAGAAAAAAATCTAAAAAACAAACTGGTAAATAACTCAAAAGAAAAATGGGGCAAAATGGAACATGGATCTTAAGCAGTGAAAATTCCAGTTTTTCCTTCCAAACCCTCTAAGAAGGCTCTTGTAGTTTCATTGCCACCCCAGCAAGGACCTGCTGACTGCCAAATGAAAACCTTAAATCAAACCATAAAGAGGGAAGCACCCAGTGATAACAGTGATGTGGACAAAAAGGAATATTTTGATGATGACGCAGAAGAAAGACTTTATAAGCAGTCCTCCATGTCTGAGGAGAGTGAGAGTGAGGACAACTTCTTCGTAGGGAAAAGTATGATGCACACAAAAGTAGGAGAGCCACTGTCTTTCTTCAGTCCAGCAATCAAAAAAGCCCAAAAAGTTCCCTGAAGAGAAACTCACAACTCACTGGGATATGAAAGATGACAAAAATAAGCCAAGCACAGGATCTAGGAAGTGTAAATCCATGTTTTTTAACTCATTATCTGAGTCTAAAATCTTCCGTAGAAGTTCCAGAGAACTGGCTCCAAAGAGCTAAACTGCCGGCTTTCAGAAAAGTGAACCTCAGATTAAGAATCAATTTAATACGAGTAAACAGAGAAGACTGGGTAATGCAAAGCCACAGTTGCAGCTGCCTCTTGATCCATTGTGGAAAGCAAGCAGGAAGCTAAAAGAACAGCAGTCTAAAATTGCTGTGTTTCAGGAGGGGAAATTGCATTTGATGATTGATTGATGACACTTCTTGCGAACTTTTCTATGCTTCGAAATTTTACTTAAGTATCTGATTGAGTATGTCTCAATTTGAGTGAGGTATAGATAGGTTTTTCTCTTTTTAAAATAGTGTTGTTGAAGTTATGTTCATGCAAGTTTCACAAATCAAATATGTAACTCAATGTCTTTTTCATAATTGGTCTCAGGCTATTTAGTCTATAAAGGAATTTGGGATTTATTTTTATATTATCATGAAGAGATTCACATTGGATTTTTTCCTTGAAAATAAATACTGAGATAAATTTCAAATAGTAGGAGAAAATTATAAGGAAAGTGTAGCTACTTATGCAGTCAGATAACCTTTGTTAAGCTATTCTTTTTAGCAAAAATAGAAAAATAACTTTAATATAAATAATGATTTATATCACAAGTCATTCAAATAAATATGGGGGAACATTCTTGGAGGTCAGTGAACAGATCTTGAGCTATTTACAGATTTTTATTGTATATATACATATATATGACATTTTTTGTTATCATTTTTTTTCTTTGGTTGCTTCATCTTAGGATGATGGCTTTTTTCTAGTACATATTATTGATTCTGTAGTTCTACCTAAGATAAGATAGGCTGAATGAATAGTCGATCTAAGATAAGATAAGTTGAATGGTCTGGAGGAAAAAATAATGGGACTATGGTTCCGGGGGGAGGGGGACATGGGAAATGGGGAGGAGGGGGAAAGGAGGTGGTGCTGACTAACCCATGGATAAGGGAACAACAAGTGATTCAAAACCAGTGACAAGGTGAATATGAGAGGCCTGATTGGGATTCAGCAAGAGAAAAACAACAGAGAGAAAATGTTGAAGCCCCAAAGGAGGCTGAGCATAGTGGGACAAGAGTAAAGTAAAAGGAAATAGAGGAAAGAACTGGGGGGTAAAGGCATTTATAGATCTCTAAATACAGGCATGTACATTTACATATGATGATGGGGAAATAGACCTATTTAGAAACACTTATAGGATTAGTATTAAGACAGCAGAAAGGCATTGGAACTCTACTCAAGTACTTCCTCGGTGCAAGAACACTTTGTTCTATTAAATTGGCATTCAATGATGCTGACCTTCCCTGCACGATCACTGAAAACAAATGTATGCTTAAGCAAAAGTGGTGAAAAAGCTGATGGTGCCCTGCTATCAAAAGATGTAGGGTCTGGGGTTTTAAAAGCTTGAAAATAAACAAGCAGCCACCTAGCTCAGAAGCAACAAAGACCACATGGAAGAAGCACACCAGCCTGTGTGACCATGAGGTGTCAAAGGGATCATGAATCAGGCCTCAAGAACTAAAAATCATATCACTGCATACCCACCTTCCTGATATGATTGCTGATGACAAATGTGTGTGCATAAGCAAATGTGTTGAAGTAAGCTAATGGTGCCCGACTATCAAAGGATATAGTGTCTGGAGTCTTAAAAGTTTGATAGTAACTAGCCTGTGTGATGACAAGGTGTCAAAGGGATCCGCTATTAGGCATCAAAGAACTAAAAATTTTATCATTATAAATGAGGGGGGGGGTACATATTAGGGAACCAAAGCACATCAATAGATAAAGCAAATAGCCCCTTACAGAGGAGTAGTAGGGAGATGAGCCATTCAAGGTACAGTGTAGCAATGATGAAATATGCAACTTTAATGCTTCGCCCTACCTACTAACATCATACCAATTCTACCTTACAAATCCAGCTAGACCAGGGGATGTACACTGGAGCCGGAAACAGGTAATTCAGGACAGATGAAAGAATGGAACAGAAAAGTGGATAGACACACAGACAAGAAATATAAGGCATACAAATAGAAAAGAGAGAGTTAGAGGGAAAGAAGAAAAAGAAATTCTTACTTAGGTTGGAAGTTAAAATATATAGAGGGAACACAGGAAAGACTACTTTTTCTACCACCCTACAAACTTGTGATAATTACAGTCGTCCACACTAGACTGAAAAGATAAAAGTAAATGTCTTCCAGAAAGTTCAGGTCCTTTGGTTTGAGGATGAAAAATGGCCTTCAGTGAGTCCATAAGGTTCTTCAAAGGTTGTTCTGGTGTGGATACCAAACAGGTACACAGGGCAGATTCTCTTCAGAATTGCTGAGAAAAGGTGATGTCGGCAGCTGCCGACAGAGCGATCGGGGAAGACAGTGCTGATTAATGAATGATTCCTCTCAACAGATGCTACCCATAATATTTTTATTCTTTGAGGTGAAACCGGGGAAGGTGAAAAAAAAAACAAATTCAAATGCATAAATCCTAAAGATTTAGTTTTGCCCTGCTATTATGCAAGTCTCTGCTTAGTACCAAGGCCTGGTCATTAAGCCTTCTTGACCTGTGCTTTGGCATTGCTACCTTCTAATAATTTTAAATGCAGGCTGAGCCTCAGTAGCGTAGTGGTTGTGCGCGGGACTGCAGCCCACTGGGACGGAGGTTCAATTCCAGCAGTGGGGCTGGGCCTCCTACTCCCACCACCGGAGAGCAGTGATGGCCCCCCCCCCAAGAAAAAAAGTTAATAATTTTAAATGCTGCAGTAACATGACTGAGAGTTATTATCATCATATAGAGGTGGACATCTCTCAGGAATAAACTGTTCCCAATGAAGTCATTTGGGTTTGAAAATAAATTACTTATTAGAACTCATTTTACCTTAGTGCTTTATTTTATAAAGTTGTCACATTTTACTTTGTGTTTATCTATTTTACTTGAAGCAATTACACATTCTGTTATTTACTTTAGGGCACTCTGACTCACTATTTAAACACGTCTCAGGTCAATTAATATTATTTTTAAATTCCTATATCAGAGACCACACAGGCCAGATCTTTAGATTATATAAGGGATTCGTGGAGAAATGGAACCATTAACAAAGTTTCTACAATTCTCTGGTTTTTCAGTCATTACAATTATTAAAAATACTCAGCTATAGTACTAGTGGTACTATCTGCTACCATTTAGCTAATATTACGAACCAGTGATTTAGCTACTTTGTAAGTAAAATGAATGTTTTGATTAAAAATACCTGAAAATAAAAATGAACCATGTAAGAAAAAACTGTATGCATTTCTTAGTGAGCAATTAATATTACTTCTAGGGTTTAATGCTGTAAGTAAACAATTTTTTTTGGTATGACAGTCACGAGCATTTGGGATTATGGGAAACAATATTTAATTATTGACTAACCAGATGCATAATGAGCCTGGTCATGCTGTGAGATTGGTGCTGGGCTGTGAGCCAATAGAAAGATAAGGTTTTTCACTCCCCTAAAGGTGTATAGTCTGTGCACACGACTAAAGTCTCATTGAATGGGAACAGACTCAATGACAATGGGTTTTTATCTTCTTGTATGTGCATTTCATTGAGTCCAACATATAGCAAAAACTACTTAATCTAGAAGAGAGACAAGGAATCTGATTAGATGGCAAAGATTCCTGCTGTTAGGTGCTTACTCGGAACAACAACACATATGAGGCGGGTATCTCCCCCCACAAAAAAAAACAGAATTGAGCTGGGCAGAGCAAAGCTTTCATCGTTTGCATTTTTCCCACAAGGCGAGCATCATGCAATGAGTCAGATGAGTAAGTGCACTCTGAGTTAGTGCACTCAGTGAGATCGCCTGGGAAGATGCTCTCCAGTCACAGTGAATTTTTTCGTAAAAGCAGTTTCACTCAAACCTCATTTGCTGCGATGGCCTATTTAAGGGAACAGTGTGCAGCTGAGAAACTTTGTCTCCTATTCAAGAAAAATGCTGCAGAAAGTGTTGTGATGTTGAATGCAGATTACATGAGAAACACTGTGAGTCAGAATAGATTTGATAGCAGTGTATTTGTTTTCTTCAAATCTTTTTTCATGCCTATGTTATAAACATATCTTCTAGTGAGACACTTTCAATATGGCAATTTAATTTACCTAGTGCATTGCACCTCTTCACAAATATTTAATCTTACTTCAAAGTTCACTGTTAATTCAAGGATTTCATTCTTCTACTGTTTTGTATTTAGTGCTCACTGGATAAACATGAATGAATTCCCATTTGCACTTACTTACCTTTCAATTTTATTTCTATGAATCTTTCATAAATGCCACCTCTACCAACAAAAATACACACAAAATATTTTAATATAACTTCCTTTAATTTTGGAACCATCTCCCAAACACAGTATAAGTTCAGAAGAAATTTGCCTTTTGAATTACTTTCCGGTGTAAATTTCTACATCACTGCTGAGTTACCAAATGAGCATTTTTCCTTTGCTAAGAACTAACCTTATTCTATGTTGAAAATTGAAAATACTAAATACCAAGGATCTATAAAGTTGGTGGAGGTGGAAGACACTGGATAAAGAAAAACTGAAAAAAGGGAAGTAAATCTATCTGTGTAAACTCTACCTGTGTAAGCTCTATCTGTGTAAACTGCTTTTTACCAACAATTTGTTTTAAACAAAAACATAATCTGTACCAGTTAACGTACTTCTGTTCCAGTTTTCAGGAAACAGAATCTCGCATCAAAAACAAATAAACAAAATCCTCTGGGAGTGGGCTACAAGACTGACCCCTACCCTAAAAATATGTGCTTCGGGGGACAACACTAATACGATCTTGTAACGTCCGGAGCTCTGGTGGTGTAGTAGATTGTGTGTTGGGCTGCTAACAAACCCGGCGGCTCAAACTAGCACTACTGGTTCTGTAGGAGAAAAATGAGGTTTTCTATTCCTGTAAACAGTTACAATCAACAGACGCAGTTCTACTCTGTCCCACGGAGTCACTACGAGTAGAAACAGACTCCATACGAGTGACTCTGGTTTCATTGATTTAAAGTTACACCCCTACCAAATCCTGTCGTTTGCGCATGTCAGAGTAGTCAGATCAGCTAAATATGGAAGATGCTCAAAATAAGTCGCAGCGATTCCATCCGGAAAATGTGCCAAGTAATCGCAAAAAATATACAAAGCTTCCGGACAAAAGATTAAATTACAAAAATACAAATTTCACGAACTCCTTTCCCTTTTCGTCTCCTTTCAGTTCCGTTTTGCTTATAAAGCAAGCAGGACCTTCGTAAGCGGAAACCGGAAGTCAAATGCGTTTCATAAATAGCTTCCGTAGCCAATTTTTCAGTCTTTTATATAGAAGATTTCAAAATTCCTTTTAATTACTTCACGGAACAGAGGAGGTTACCTTGCGTCTGCACTTGGTATGCGTTTTCTTGGGGTCGTAAGACATGAGAAGCGATTCGCTGACCGGAAGTAGCTGTGATGTGCTTTTCCGGTTTCGTCTGTAAAAGCAATCCTACCCGGAGGAAGCGGAAGTGCGGCTAATAGACTACCCCCGATGACAGAAGTTCCTGTTTATAGACCCGACTCTCGCGCAACTGTGATTCAGGAAGTGGGAGGTAACCTTTGTCACGGCACATCCGGTTTAAAATGTCTGCATTTCGGATGAGAATGGCAACTAGTCTTTAGATTGTTATTAGTTGCAGCAAGTTTTGGAATGAGAATAGAGTCAGAATGAGTCGGAGTAATCTCCATGACAATGTATGTGTTTTGGGTTAGCGCTGTGCCAACAAACCCTGGGGACTGGATTTAGGCGGTGGGTTGCTAACCACGAGGTGGGTGGTTCAAACCCGTCAGCGTTCCACGCGAGAAAAATGAAGCTATCTCCTCCCCCCTGCCCCGCGCCGCCTCCCCCGCTCCCCTGCCCCAAATTCTACAGTTTGGGAAGCTGTATATAGGGTTGCAGTGAGGCTTGATGAACTAATGAGCGTGGATTTGCTTTTCAGTTTAGCTCTATGCAAATGTTTCTTTTTATTAATGTCCACATCGTCAGTTTCTTTTTTGAATTAAAATTTTATATTGCAATAATCCATTGCCGTCTTCCCATGCATGTTTCTATTCATCTAGTCAATTATAAACAAATTAGTTACCTTAAAATCTGACAAAAGAATACAAAAAGACATTTCTTTGTTTAAAGAAATTCACTATATTGATCATGATCTCTCTGCATTCTTTGCTGTAATTTACACAAGAAACCCTCCCCTGGCTTCTCTGACTACACCAAGTTTTGTTATTGTATGCTCTTAAATACTTAAATACTATTGTATGCTCTAAATACTTACAGTATTTAGTCCAGTTGCAACTGCAACTTTAAATCCACTTATGGGATTATCTGATTAATGCCTTTCTTCTATCTTAGCCTAACCACAATAAGAATCTGTGATTCTACAGAGACTCTTCATCTTTCGAGTGGTGTAGGTTTTCAATACAATTTAAGTAAATCCATATTTGAAAACATTAAAACTACCCGTTTTTCCTCCTACATCTAAAATCGGAGGTTGAGATTATAAAAAGCTACAAAATTGGTGAAGAATCCTAATAATCTGTATTGTAATAGTCTACTGGGAGAAATTGTTCTGTTCAATCTCTTTAATTTTACAATTCATATTTCTAGGCATAGTATTGTTTAGAACATGTTTGTTGTATTGTGCATGGGGGACATCCCTTATTGTTTGGGGGGGCGTGAATCATAACAGACTCATTCATTCAACAAGTTTTTATTAAGAGACTGCAAAGGCCAGGGACTGCTCTAGTTTTTGATGACCTGATGGTTCATAGACTCAAGCTTTCAGAACCTGTGAAAGAAAATACATTAACCAAATACATCATTTAGTAAATAGAGAAAGATTGTGTAATATTATAAGTATTGTATAGTTTGGTAAATTGCATTGTATGATTTGGTAAATAGAGAAATAGATGTGTAGCTTTGTGCACAGTTAAGAATGCCCTCCTGAAGAAAACTAACATTTAGACTTGATTGTGAGGATAGCCAACCATAGAGAAACAGTCATATCACATGAAAAAAGAATGAGGCTAGAATAAGCTTGGAAGGTCTGGAGAAGGAAAAAAAAGTGATTATTGGCTTAAAAATACAGTTATAAAGGAGACGGGGACTGGGTTATTCATGACCTTTTAATTTGCACTAAGAAAGTTTAATTTACTGTGGGATTTCACCAGAGAAGTGATAGAACTTTACTGTGATTTTTATAAGGTCAAAAAGATTCATATAATAGCTTGATGAGAAAATGAAGATATATTAAATGAAGGTAAGGTGAGTATAGGCAAATATAATAAAATATTATAATTTAGCAATATACCAAACTTTGTGATAAGTTAGATACAGTGATGAATGAGGATGAAATGTTAAAGATACTTCTGCTTCCAGTGGCAAGACTGCTTCTAGTCCTCAGAACATAAAGGTCCACTTTTAGGTTTTGAAGATTTAATCATTCCCCTTACATTGTGACATATACTATGAAAATTCATTGTGATACTACAAAAGAGGAATTCAAATAATGCATATTAAGCCTTGAAAAAATCTTCCATGAATAGACTATAAGAAAGTCAAAGTATAGCAGTTCTTTGATAAACCATTTTATTGTTCACAATGGAAAAATAAAGTTCATATGTATTTTATATCATATTTACAAATAAATATACAAGGTAAACGTCTCAATGTAAAAGAAATAACTGTGTACGACTATCCACTTTGTGGGTGGGTAAGAAATCAATGTGAAAGAGATATATTTAAACATTTATTTTAACATCTATATCCCATTGTTAATTCCTAAGAATTACACATTTTAAGGTAAAGACTATTTGTCTTTGAAAAATTAGAAAATTTTTAGTATCAAGAACTCAGTACACATTTTACAAATGAATCTTAATATCAGAATAGCTGTTGAGGCTACTTAATGTACAGCCAAAAAAATCATTAAAAATCATGGGATTTGGTGTCATGGTTTGAAAGACTAAGATCAGAATCTCATGGGATATCCCAGGGAATTGATATAGTAGCATATTTAGTGCATCAGTACCACCTCCTAGTTCTGTGTGTAGAGGTTGGGAATCTTAAAAACTTTCAAGAGGGGAATTGAAGACCACAGTCCGGGACTAAGGATGTATTGGCCTTAGTAGAAAATCTGACATGAGTTCCAGGGACCAACAAAGACAATACTTTGGTCAAGGCAGAGAACACATTCCAACCATTTATGTAGGTGGTAGCTGCAGCAATAATGGAAGACCCACCGTACAAGCTGGATCCAGAGTCTTCTGGGGACCTAACCATCCACTGAATAAAAGGGTTTCTGGACAACAGACTACTAGCAGAACTGGGGGCCGCTCACAAAGCAATTGAACAATCAAGAAGTCAACATATGGATAAATTCATCATTAAAAAGGATAGCTAGTTTGTCATCATAGGTGCAACACACTGAGTTGATAAGTGGAAGCAAAATAGATGGAAAAGAGCCCCTGGAGGAGATGTTGCCAACAGAAATAACTGAGAAAATTGATCAAGCCTCCCAAACCATGGAGACTCAGTGGGAATATGTTCCTGGCCATCAAGGCATCAAAGTTAAAGAAGAAGTTAATAGATGGGCCACAGGAGAATCGAGAAAGTAGACTTTATTTCCATCATAGGTTGTTAATCTTCATTTTTGGAGTTATGTTTGTTGGTGTCAAATTCCAAAGTTTTTCTTCCCCTTTTGTCATGGAAATGTCCTTACTAAACCATTTGCTCCATTTTGTTTTAACCTTCTTGTAGCAATTGATATATGTATCTTCCTAAATTAGTAAAAATACACTTTCCACTTTAAAAAAAACTTGGGAGAGGACATCTGGAGCACAATGATTGGTTTCTATGGTCCGTGAATAAAAGTTCAGAAGGAGTATCAGGAAAATATGAAATGTGTGGCTAATTGTCTTTCTAGGTTAATTGACTGGATGAAATCTATAATTAAACTCACTCCAAAGAAAGATGATGCAACAGAATACTCAAATTCTAAAGCAATATAATAAATATAATGTACAAACAAAATTTTGCTAAAGATATTCAAAATGTAGCTGTATCAGTACATTGACAGGGAGCTGCCAGAGGTTCAGGCTGGATTCAGAAGAGGATATGGAACTGTGGAACAAGAGATATCACTGCAGATGTCAGATGCATCCTGACTGAAAGCAGAGAATGTCAGAAAGATATTTACATGTGTTTAATTGACTAAGCCAAGGCTTAGTGTGCATCATAAAAAGAAACTAGGGATATCCTTGAGATGGATCCAGAAACCTTCATTGTGTTGCTGTAGAACTTATAAAATGATAAAAGAGGCAATTGTACAAACAGAACAAGAAAATACTACATTATTTAAATTCAAAACTGTCAGAGTTATATGTTCTCATCGTATTTGTTCAATCTGTATGCTAAGCAAATCATCAGAGATGAATTTAATAACCTGAAATATGAAAATGACAAAATTTTGCTGGCAGAAAGCGAGGAAAACTTGAAGCATTTGCTGATGAAGATGAAGGATTGTAGCCTTCACATGGACACAACTCAGGGTAAAGAAACCCAAAATCAGGCTGAGCCCCAGTGGCGTAGTGGTTGTACGCGGGACTGCGGCCCACTGGGACAGAGGTTCAATTCCAGCAGTGGAGCTGGGTCTCCTACTCCCACCACCGGAGAGCAGTGATGCCCAAAAAAACAAAAACAAAAAGAAACCCCAAATCCTCACAACTAGACAAATAGACAACTTAATAATAAATGGAAACAAGGTTGAAGTTGTGAAGGATTTTGTCTTGCTTGGACCCACAATCAACGTAAGCAGCTATCAAGAGATTAAAAAAAATTGCATTTGGTAAATCTGCTTTAGAATATTGAAAAGTAAGCCTGCTACTTTGAGGACTAAGGTGTGCCTCATATGCATGTCAAAGTTGAACATTAAAGAAGGAAGACCAAAGAAGAATCTATGTGTTTGAATTGTCATGTTGACAAAGAATATTAAGCATACCATGGACTGCCAAAAGGACAAACAAATCTGTCATGGAAGAACAGCCACTTAGAGTGCTCCTTAGAGGCCAGGATGATGGCACACTTCATCTTACCTACTTGGAACATGTCAGGAGAGACAAGTACCTGGAGAAGGACATCATGTCTGGTAAAGCAGGGCAATGAAAAAGAAGATGGTCCTCAATGAGACGGATCCATATAGTGTCTACGACAATGGAGTCAAGCATGGGAACAACTGTGAGGATGGTTCAGGACTGGGCAGTGTTTCACTATTGTGCATGGGGTAGCTATGAGTCAGAACTCTATGGCACCTAACAAGATATGTTCTTTACATGAAAATTAGATGATACTGTCTATCATTTTGATCAAAGATTCCACAGAAGATGCCTCATCGAAGGGGATGGAATGCAGAATAGAATTTCAAATTCTCAGATACTCCAGACTCCCTGGAGCCGTGAAATGTGGATGAACCCCTGAAATAATATTTCAACATTAAACCAAAGTGACCACTTGAAGTCTTCTTAAAACCAAGTAATGTTGCTATGTTGTTCTTTTGTGCCATCCAGCTGTGCCCCATCACAGATGAAGTTCCCGAAGGCTGTACTGCCACGGGCTTCACTTCCTTCAATTCCCCATGGTAGGCTCTACTTGAAAAACCAAGTCCTCTTCAGTCATATTTCCGGTGTCTTTCCACCCTCGGGGCCTATCCTCAAGCACCATCTCTGCCATATTTGATCCTCTGTTTAAGGTTCTCCGGAGCTACTTCCTCCAGAGTGGGCAGGCAATTCCTTCTTCATAGTTTTTTTCTCTTTAGTTTGAAAGCTCTGCTCTTCTTGGAGGTGGAGACACGAGCTCTTTCAGTTTATTTCCTTGGAGACACTCTATTGACAAGGTTTACTTCCTGCAAGGCATACCTGTGGAGAAGCCGCATGGAGCTACCCTAGTGGCCTGAGCTGGACAAGCCACAAGGATGCATTCAGACTTTTGAAGCTGGAGGAGCCACATGGAGACCCCTGCCAGCACTGAGATATTTACAATGTCCCTGGATCCAAAGGCATTCTATCCATCTGGCTTGTGATCCTCTTGCATTTGTCATCATTACATGAGTTCCATGCGTCTGAAGAAGACTTTATAGGTTGGTTTTGGACATTTGGGCGAATATTGAACTTATGGACTAGATCTGGACTGAGCTGAGATATTTTCTCAATGTTCAATTGTTTTTGTATGTAAATCTCTTTCTTATACACATACCAGTTTCTATGGATTTGCTTCTCTAGTCTACCCATACTAACACTCATGTTGAAAGACTCTCCTTTAAAGTGAATGCTAGATCTGTAGGCCAAATTTCAAATTGGAAAAAAAAGAGCCCATCCTCATTTTTTTGTCACCCCCAGAATGCTTTATATAGAGTTCTGAGTTGTTGACTGACTTCCTACAAGCCTGATTCCACTTTGATCATGAGATCCCCATTTAGTTGGGGTGGGGGGGAGTGAAATTTCCCCCTGTGAACTCAGAAATACACCTGCAGTAAATTGATTCCAATGTTTTTTTTTTTTTGGGGGGGGAGGCATCACTGGTCTCCGGTGGTAGAAGTAGGAGGCCCAGCCCCACTGCTGGAATTGAACCTCCGTCCCAGTGGGCCACAGTCCCGTGCACAATCACTACGCCACTGGGGCTCAGCCCGATTCCAATGTTTTTGTTGTTGTGGAAGTTGGCATCATAAATTTATAAAATCTCATCTCTGCTGAAAACCTCTTCCAATATTCCATTTCCATTATTATTTAAAGATTCCCTTTATTTATTTATTTATTTTGTTTTTTTGGGCATTGACCTGGCCCTCAGGTCATTCAACGTGATGTCCCGATCTGTAGGCCTGGAAACGAAGATGGGCAGGAGACGCAGGAAATGGAGACAAGACAGGAGTCTGATCAAGTCTCCTTTATTGGGGCAAAACTCAGGGTACATATAGCCAATGGTCAGGTGTAAAGGTCACAGCTTATGCTAATGAGGTAAAGTCAACAGGGGACCAATCCTGGACGAGTGCCAAATATGGAAAAAAAGGCACGCAAAAGGGGCTGTAGTCCTCAACTTGGTCCGTATGCTAATAAGGGTATACAGGAGTGAAGCGGGCAACTTAAAGCAACCAATCACAAAGCTACAATATGATCTAATGGACTGACGGTTACAACATATGTAAGCACTATAAAACAATACAAAGGGGGATAGTGACTAAAATGTAACACAAGCAGAGCAAGCTATATGGTTTATACAAAAAGGTAAAATATAAACTAAACATAAATGCCAGAAACTGATACATGAAAGGCTGTGTGCGTCACAGCATGAGAGCATGGCAGCGTGCGTCAGTGTAGGAGAGCGATAGCCCGCTTTTTACAGGGCATCACTGCCCAGGTGGTGGGAGTAGGAGGCCCAGCCTTTGCTCCGTGGAGCTGGAATTGAACCTCCATCCCAGTGGGCCACAGTCCCACACACAACCACTACGCCACCGGGGCTCAGGTAAAGATTCCCTTTATTGCACAGTGCCTGTGCATATATCTACCTTACTATTTACATAGTAAAGAAATTTTTTGCTTTGTGTCACCCTCGGTTGTGGGCATCAGAATTCATTAAGCTGTATACCACCAATGCCTTTTTTGTGTGACATCAATGCCGTGGTGGGAGTAGGAAGCCCAGCCTTGCTCCTGGAGAGCTCCTGCTGGATTTGAACCGTCAACCCTGTGGGCTGCAGTTCCGCACACAACCACTATGCTACCAGGGCTCAGCCCACCAATGCCTTTTACAGTGCCTGCATATGATATTTTCAATAAATATTTTCTAGTTAATTGATAAATTCAAATCATGTTTAATGTTGTCAGTAGCCTGATTAAAATACAAACGCAACTTGTTATTCTTAAAGGAAGCGTACAGCTGACATCTCGATAATAAATCCTCATACTAATGAACTATTATTTTAGTTCACGTTAGCTAAATACCTGATTCGGAAATGAAAAAAGAAAAAAATATCAGAGGTTAAAATTCTGCGCCTGGAAAACGTGCATTATGAGCAGATTTTGAACTGAAGGCGAGCCGCGCACGGACCAAGTTCTCCGTTGGACCGCCTGGTGGCGCTATCGGCTAAAAAGTCGGAGGGGGGCCCTTCCTCCGCCACGCTCGCCTCGGAAACGTCAGCCCCGGGCTCGCCGGGGTCGTTACTCTGTGCAAACATCAGAAGCTGATGTGACTCGCTTAAAGGGCTTCTGCAGGCCGTGTATCTCAGGGCGTGTGCAGGAAACTGTGCACGAGGGAGCCTGGAAGACAAGGCCGGTGGTGAGTTTTCCTGTGCTCCCAGGCGGGTGTTCGCGGCCCGCGTTTCCCGAGCCTGGGTGCCCATGGCGCGTGGGCGACGGGCAGGAGCTGGGGGCGAGTGGGGGGGGCGACGGGCAGGAGCTGGGCGGCGGGGGGGGGGTGCCGAGACGTGAAAGACTTGAATGCCGAACTAGACTGAACCCAGAGGAGCTCTGCATTCCCGAGTCTTAGCTGCAAACGTGTTGTTTGCGGAGGAAATCTGCGAGTCTGAATTAGAACTTCGCTGGCCTTCAGTCGAAAGTCTCCCCGGCGCCCCAGACTCTACGTCGGAGGCGGACGTGTAGGATGTTCACGTTGATTTTCCATAGTGGAAACCACACGCTGTCAGCTTCCATCTTCACAGTCGTGTTCGATGCAATACTGAGGCAAGTCATTTGCCCACTCATGGGCGAAAAATCGCTGGATGAAAGACAACCAAAGGTACGTTTTAAAGTTCACAGAAGGCGAGGATAGGTATGAATGCTCATCTGCTTTCACATTGTGATGATCAGTGACAATCTTTGAGGTGCAATCCCCCAACAACCTGATTGCTGACGTTTCTGCTGAAGATTTAGACTCAATAAATAACAAAGGCTCACTGGATCTTCCAACAGCCCCAAGGCCCCAAGAGCACACAGGAAACATTTTAAATACCGTGATCGTTGTGTATCATAAGAGTCTATTGCAGGAAAGTTACCAGGCAGTTTCGGTACTATGTGGCAAACCACAGCGGAGATGTTTCAGAAACATATTACCTTCATGTGAAGAACATAGAAGATAACCCCTCTGGATGAATTGGACATGTCGATAATCACCGGCTTACTCAGAATCACTTCCTGAAACAGACTTCATGTCTTTAAGGGTCATAAACTGCATTCTGAAACCAAGAAAAGAAGATGCTTGATCCTTTGTGCCAGAATTTTCTTTAATTGAATGTTAAAATATTCTGCCAACCCGGGCTGAGCCCTGGTGGCGTAAGTGGTTGAGTGCGGAACTGCAGCTGGCGGACTTGCCAGTTCAAATTCAACAGTGGCTGGGTAGCGCCCACGACCACCAGAGGCAGTGATGCCTATATATATATTCTGCCAACCCAAGGAAAAGAGAAGACTTAGATGCAATAGCGTGTTTTTGTCATTCTTATTGTTTTCTGATGCTTAGCTTCTTGCTTTACAATCAACAAGTATTGGTGACACTATTATTTATTCACCTTCCAAACTTCTTTGTTTGGAAACCTTTAGCTTATTTTCTCTTTACCGACTAATACAGAATAAGAATATTTTTCTGGGCTGAGCCCCAGTGGCGTCGTGGTTGTGCGCGGGACTGCGGCCCACTGGGACGGAGGTTCGATTCCAGCAGTGGGGCTGGGCCTCCTACTCCCACCGCCGGAGAGCAGGGATGCCCCCCCAAAAAAAAAAAAAAAGAATATTTTTCTGCTCTCATTCTATTGCCTTTGATCTTCAATATGTTACTCCTAAAACTTTGTAAGTACTGTAGTCTAGCAGATTTCTGAAAGCTTGATAAGGAAATCCATCCATCTATCAGGAAAATACCCATAAACGCATTTCATGGTTGTTTAACTTCCTCAAGAAAGTTCAGACTTTCTTTTTTATTTGTTAGATATACACATAGGATGTATTGTTTTTTTCTTGTGGGCATCACTGCCCTCTGGTGCGCGTGGGAGACCCAGCCTTGCTCCTGGAGAGCTGCTGCTGGATTTGAACTGCCAAGCCAGTGGGCCGCAGTCCCCCACTCAACCACTATGCCACTAGGGCTCAGCAGGATGTATTGTTGACAATTTAATGAAGGCACTGGTAAGGCGCTATACTCCATTCAAAGAAGAATCCAAGCAGCAACCATAAGTCTCCATCATAAACATGAAATTATGTTGAAATAGAGCCAACATAGTTTCTTTTTCAGGGGAGGACTGTTCTTCACCAGCTTAAAAGAGAATTTGCTCTTTATAGATGATAGCTATTTTTGCACTACTATCAGAACTGCTTCATAGAGTCTCTTGGATATAATCTTATTAATTTTTGTTGTCAGTTTTGTGAAAGTGGTTTTCCACTTTCATTTTAACTCTGGTCATTGATGTCCATCTCGACATTATGATAGTACTTTTTCCACATCCTGTTTACTGTTTTCATTCTTCTTTCTTTCCAGTCCTTTTCTGTCTTCTGAGCTTTATTCCTGGGCACAATACTCCCCTTTTGGTCTCTGAAGGTTGATCATTCTAAGGCAGTGGTTCTCAACCTGTGGGTTGCGACCCCTTTGGGGGTTGAACGACCCTTTCACAGGGGTCACCCAATTCATAACATAGCAAAATGACAGTGTTGAAGTAGCAACAGAAATAATTTTATGGTTGGGGCTCATCACAACATGAGGAACTGTAATAAAGTGTTGCAGCATTAGGAAGGTGGGGAACCACTGTTCTAAGGAGTGTATACCTCCTTGGTGTTACTGTTCACTTTATAGGTCTGTGGTTTGGCTGAAAGTTGAACCACAGGGGTGAGATCCGTTCTTTGCTTGAAGGAGGATAAGGCCCATAGTCTCCTGGGTGCCACCAGTACCTATCTGACCAGTAAGCCTGATTTCTCTCTCTCTCTCTCTCTCTCTCTCTCTCTCTATATATATATATATATATATATATATATGTGTGTGTGTGTGTGTGTGTGTGTGTGTGTGTGTAGTTATTGCTGTTAATAGTCGTTGGGTCAGCTCTGACTCACAGTGATTCTTTGGACAACAGAACAAAACACTGCGGGGTCCTGTACCATCCTCCCTATTGGTATGTGTGACCTCATTGTTGCAGTCTCTGTGTCACTCCATCTCCTTGAGAATCCTCCTCTGTTTTGCTCTCTGCTGTTCCAAGCCTGGTGTCTTTCTTCAGGAAATGATTCCTCCAGATGACACATCCAAAACACATGAAGGAAGTCTTCTCATCTTCACTTCTAAGGACCCTTCTGGCTGTACTTCTCCTAATAAAGACTTCTGGAGCTTCTTCTGGAAATCCATAGTATATTTAATATTCTTCACCAATACCATCATTCCAATACATTAATTCTTCTGTCTTCCTTATTTTGTCCACCTTTCCCATGCACATGTTGAAAATGCTATGTCATATCTTAGTCCTTGACATAAAAATGAAATTTTACAAAATTAATCCCCCAGATTCTCCAATACATGAAAAGGAAATGCCTTGTGAGATACGAATGAGAAAGCATTGTCACCATTTTTCTCATTGCACCAATGTTTCCAGTATGGTTTAGGATATTCAAAGGTAGAGAAAACAAAAAACATGATAGTTGGATGCCTCAAATGAGACATATTTGTTGATATTTAATGTGTTTGGGCTAGTTACTGAATAAATGAAAATGTGTTTTAGGACATTGGATAATTTCATAAATAGGAAATATAGTATTTCCATTTGCCATTATTAATCTGTTGTTCTTTCCAGAGATGTTGAAACTCTAAGAGAGGTAATATGGTTGTGGTGAGGGTTTAAGAAAAATTGTAGGGCTGAGCCCCGGTGGTGTAAGTGGTTGAGTGCGAAACTGCAGCCCATGGGCTTGGTGGTTCAAATCCAGTGGCAGCTCTCAGGAGCAGCACTGAGTAGTGCCCACGACCACCAGAGGCAGTGATGCCCACAAAAAAGAAAAGAAAAATTACAAATATAATACTGTGTCCTATATTATATATGACTGTTGTGTTGAAATCTGAGACAGTCAACATAACAGAAAGGGTAATTATTGTGATCAGACTTCACACAGGACGTTATATGCTAGAAGGTATTCAAGAAGGAATAAAAGGAGTAGCACAAAACTGTGAAAGCACTAAGAGAAAAGGTGGTTTTTCCCTTCTTAACTTAGTGTATGCCATTAAGAATGAGGAACTGCAAAAGTCTTTGATTCTTCAGAGTAACTTGAGATTGGTTCCTTAGTTCCTAAGTTGACAGGAGTTTTAAGCATGAGGACAAATGAACTGTATGGATGGAAGATGAAAGGCTGGTTACTATCTTTAAAGATAAAAGACAGCATTTTGAACTCACTGATCAGAACCAGGATTTAATACTAGATCAAGATTTGCTGAGTAGATCCAGTGAGACCTGCGTGTGGAATTTTTAGTTGGTAAAAGAAAATACTTTGCATTTTTCCAGGGTTGAGTGAGACTCACAGATATAACATTCTTCAACATGTTTTTTCAATCTGGGAATGCTACAAAAAATCTGGAAATTCTTATATGGACCAAAATCCACATAGATGTTGCTCAGCACTTGCACTTAGAGCAGTATTCATGAGGGCACAGTGAACCCAGTACTATGTCTACTTTTACTTACCGTGAAAGTCATCATAGGAAATGTTCTGGACCCAAATGGATACAATGCTCAGTGGGAATAGACAGGTTGGAGTTCATTTAACTGTAGTAAAATGAACAACACAAATCCTCATCAAACCTCATCAATCCTCATCGCAATCAGTAGGCTGTCAGTGATTTTGTTCCAATGTACAAGCAGAAAAAAAAGAAAAATGTTTGCCTCCTTGCCGGTTATCTTTTCTGTCAGAGATTGGCAAATAAGGTTGAATAAAGAATATCTTTTAAGGCTTTTCTGGATTGCTGAGAACATTTAAATTTTTTTTAAATACTGAAAAAAAACCCTAAAGAGTTTAGATTCCAGGGCAATAACAAAGCACAATGTGCATTCTGTGTTGATGTAAGAGGTAGTGGAGTCCACTTCTAGTAGTCATTTGTTATTTACAAACTGCATAGTAGAGAACTAGTTTCAGATGTAGTTTCTGTTTTCAGTGTTTCAGATCCAGACCAGAGAAAATACAGAAAATGTTCTTATCTTTGCAGTCTTGGTTTTCCTCTTATTATAAAGCCATCAATAAAGGTCATCTTCGTTCTCTGTTGCTGCTATAACAGAAATACCACAAGTAGGTGGGTGACTTTAGCCATCAGAAATTTAACTTTTTGGTTTCAAAGACTAGAAGTTTGAATTCAGGGGCCCAGTTGTAGGAAAGCACTGTCTCTCCACTAACTCTAAGGAAGTCCTTATTTCTTTCAGCTTCTGCTTTTTGTTGATCTTCAAATGACTTGGCATATCTCTTCCCCCAAGCTCTATTCTTCTTGCTTAATCTGCTCTTTTATATTTCAAATGATGTTGATGCAGAACACACCCTTACACTAAGGTTACTCCATTAACATAACAATGAAACCCTATCTCCAAATGGGATTTTATCACCAATAGGGAAAAACCTAAAACTCACTGTCATCAAGACTATCTCAACTCACAGGGGACCCTTTAGGACACAGTAAACTTTCCCTATGATTTCTTTTAAAAATCATTTTCTTGAGAGCTCTTACAGCTTATAACATTTCATACATCAATGATATCAAGCATATTTGTACATATGTTGTCATCATCATTTTTTAAACATTTACTTTCTATTTGAACCCTTGGTATCAGCTCCTCTTTTTTTCCTTCCCCCTCCTACCTTCGTGACCCCTTGATAAATTATAAATGATCATTGTTTTCATATCTTACATATAGATCGCTGTCCACTTCA
Organism: Nesogale talazaci; assembly: GCA_004026705.1. NCBI lineage: Eukaryota > Metazoa > Chordata > Mammalia > Afrosoricida > Tenrecidae > Nesogale > Nesogale talazaci. The sequence goes on from PVJH01029413.1 coordinate 20,829, forward strand.
CCCATGTTTCTGCTGTTCATCTCCTATTCCCATCATCACAATCAGTTCCCCCTTCCCCTGCTTCCTCCCCCAACCTTTCACCTACTATCCTGGTATTGCTACTCCCATTTCTCTTCCTGAGGGATTTATCTGACCTGGATTTGTGTGTCTCGAGCTCTTATCTGTACATGCTCCAGTCTAGTCAGAACTGCAAAGTAGGACTGTGGTCTTGATCATGGAAGCCTCAAAGAACCAAAGCAATACTGTGTGTTTCATCAATGTTAACTGTGCCCTGGTTACTCATCCCTTCCTTGTTACCCTTCTTTGAGGGGATGTTCTATTATTTACAGATGGGTTTAGGGTCCCTGCTCAGACCCCGCCCCCTAGTGTTCAACAATATGGTTTTTGTTTGTTGTTTGGGGTCTTCTGGTGCCTGTTACCTAATTCTGGTGACACCTCATGATTGCACAGGCTGGTGTGCTTCTTCCATGTGAACTTGTTTCTTCTCTCTAGATGGTCACTTATTTAACTTCAAGTCTTTAAGACCCCAGATGCTATGATAGCCAGGCACCATCAGCATCCTTCACATTTGCTGTGCAACCATTTTGTCTTCAGCTATCATTGTTGGGAGGGTGAACATCAGAGATTGCCAGGTTGTTAGAACAAAGAGTTCTTGCATTGAGGGAGGGCTTGAGCAGAGGCCCAAAGTCCTTGAACTTCCTCAATGTGTTGCCACATAGATATATGCATTGTGGCGGTCATGTACTTGATGTCAATTTCATGATTCAGAGTATAGGGGTGGAATTTAGCCCATCACTCTGGAGATAGCCAATGAGGCCGCTGTATGGGCATGGCTTTCTCCTGAGAATTCTGGGGGAAGTCTCACGGTATTTCCCAATTGGAGAAGAGAGACTTGACTCAGTTCCTGGTAGACAAATTACTGACCAGACAAGATGGCAGCATTCGAGCATCTGGAGGAGCTGGAGGAGAAACCACAGAGACCCCTGCCAGCACTGAGATGCTTCTACTGCCAATGGATATTGCTGATGGACCCTGAACCCTGGAAATGAGGAACCATGGTGAAACCCCTACTAGTGCTGGGATGCTTCTACTTCACGTTTTTTGTGAGTCAGAAGGAGACTTTATAGGTTAGTTGGACATATGAGCTAATATCCAATTTATGACCTTAGACTGGACTGCGTTGGGATGCTTTCTCAATGTCCCATTCCTCTTGTATATAAACCTTTCCCTTATATCCATATGTGTGTTTATGAATTTGTTTCTCTAGTCTACCAGGACTAACACATGCACTTAGGCCAATATCTAATTAATATATTTACATAAGTGTATACCTATGTTTATTCCTGTATCTTTGCTTTCTAGATCTTTCCTGTTTCCTTTTACCTTCCTCCAATCCCACCATCATACTTGCCATTCTCCTGCCTCTCAACTAGATTGCTCTTGCTTCTATACCACCAGAGTCTTTACATCCTCCTCATTGTGGCTTTTAATTCTCTAGTTGTTCTCCTGTCTGTGGCTTTGTTTGTTCACCTCTCCTTTCTCTTGCCTCTTCCCCTCAGGACCCTTCAGAATTGCTAGCTTATTGCTTTCTCCTCAGACTTGCTTCCCATGACTATCTTATATTGCTAGACAAAACAACAATAACAGAGACAAAACAAAAAGAAAACAAGATTGAATAACAAGAAAAAAATGAGCAAAAAATTATATAAATGAAAAGCATACCATAATTCCAGGTCTGTTCTTTGACCTTTATGATTATCTCCCCACAGGTCCGGGGGGTTCTGGGAACTACCCCTCCTAGCCTAAGCCCTTTTTTGTGTGTGGGGGGGAGCTTCTCAGGAATTGTTGGTTTGATCCTGATCTATATTCCCTTCTTGGTTCACACCATTGTGTGGGTGGTCAGACCAGACTGACTCCCTGCCATGTGTCCCCATTATTGGGGAGAAGGGCCAGCCCGCCATGCCCATACAGAAGCAAGCCAAGAAGGAAAAAGAGAGCGTAAGGGACTGGGCCCCATACTGGCATACCATGTCTTGAGGATGACACACCTCTGGGCAGAGCTGCTAAGGCACAGAGAGGACTTTAGGGCCCTGTAGGTCCATTATAGGAGCACTAATCCTTATCTTCCTCCAGTAGGGAGGTGTTTCAAACTGCTGACCTGTGGTTAGCAGCCCACCAATAAGCCTATCAATAATATACAGAGGAGAGAGCAAGATGATTCCTATATCATTTCTAGAGATCTGAAGTTTTTCAAAGCTGAAAATGAGACAAACCCATTTCACCAAACTGCCCTACACTTATAGTCCATGAAAATGCTGACTCAAATGAATGACCTTTAGCATCACAGATGATGAACACATAGGCTAGAGAGAGCATCAAGATGTCTTTGACCATAACCAGTAAGTCTATGATTAAACAAATGACAAAGAGCCCACCCATTTTGTGATATTTCTATCACGGTAATACTAAGAAAATTACATCTATGCACTCAGGAACATAATTATATACTAATATTAGAATAAGAAACCCTAGTGGCACAGTGGTTAAACACTTGATTTCTATCTGAAATATCAACAGTTAGAATTCACCAATTCCTCTATAGGAATTTCTCTAATGCTCCTATAAAGCATTGAAAACCTTAAGAGTAGTTCAACTTTTTCCTGCTGGGTTGACATTTGTCAGAATTGCCTTGACAGCAATGAATTATTAAGGGAGATTAAGAAAATCAGAGTATTTATTAAAGATGCTCAGAGGGACTGAGTTTTCATAATAAATATAATACATTGAAAAGTGAAAAGGATCTACAAATACATAAAATATTGGTCCCAACATCTCTGCAAGCTTTTTATTTCTAGATGTATTGGTAATATTAAAGATGAAAGGCAAAACCAAAATTTTTTTTTTGGGGGGGGGCGTCACTGCTCTCCAGTGGTGGGAGTAGGAGGCCCAGCCCCACTGCTGGAATTGAACCTCCGTCCCAGTGGGCCGCAGTCCCACGCACAACCAGTACACCACCAGGGCTCAGCCCCAAACCAAAATTTCTTAGATATTATGAAGCAATAGATTAAGTAACTTTCTTCACTTTTGTCTTTGTTATTCTAAATATCTCATAACCACTAATTTCACAAAACTTATCAAAGCCAAATAATTATCTGCTTGGTTAAATAGTACATTACAAGTTATTAACCAGCCATAATGTATCTCCCTTTATGTTAGAAATGGTTTTTACTGTAAAGACTTGAAAAAGCTAATTTGTGCCTTAACAAAGCATAATTTTTAAATCTGTTTTGGTGACATGGAGTAGCTATATAAGTAAGGAATTTCCTGATACTTTTTTAGCCTTTACTTAGTCATGTCAACAATATTTCTTTGTAAAGTATTACTTTGAGTCATGCTCACATATTATTATAAAACATCCTTATAATAAATGATCCTTTTAATGTCGTTAATACTTGAGTTGAACTATTTCCTGTAAATAACCTTTCCAATTCTTTCACTCACCTGAGTGAATTCTGTTTAGTGCTCATTGCCAATGAGTTAACATATTAATTTTAGTAATATCAGAATAAAAACAATAGTTGTGGAAAACAGTATCAATAGAATGGAAGTAGACATTTTAAAAAAATAGTTCAAAATCTATGGCTATATTACCTTTTACCCTTTTACAAAAGTTTTTCTAGTAACTACCAAATTATTAGAAATCATACTAATCTAACATTTAATAAACTATCCATTTCCTATTTATAGAAACACATGAGCTAGAGAAAGAAATTAAACGACAGCATGAGGAGATAAATCCAGAGTGTAAAAGATCCTAGCTGCCCCTCTGCAAGAAAAAAAAAAAGATCCCACAAGACAACTGGGATTATTTGAGAATAAATTGAAATAACACTCATATAAACTTACTTGAATTCTGGTCTCAAAAGTACATAAGATTTTCTTTATAACAAATGATTAAGAACTCAAGTGCATTTGAAAAGGTATTTAAAAGAGAATGTGAATTCTTATAAAACTTGGAGAAATTTGGAGAAAGATAATGTGAGGGCAATTTACAAGTTTTCATTTTGAAATTTCTTAGGTGTGATAGTAGCATTATGATTATGTGGGGAAATCAATGTAGGTGATACCCGCAAATTATTTTTAAGTGGGTCAGAAAAAATAAAAAATAGTGTGTGTATTAGATGAGAATGTATGAAAGGGAAAAACAGGGTGAAATACAAACAATTGCTCACTGCAGATGGAGGGTATACTTGTATTCATTATAAAATTCTTTTAGCTTTCCATATTAAAGTTGTCGTTTAACACACAAAAAAACAGGGTCTTCAAATACCTAGCAACTTCAACCTATGTGCTTTGTTTGAAACCTGATTGAACAAACCAACTCAGAAAAGGTATTTTAAAAGCTAATTGGGGAAATTTGAGCATTTAATGACAGTCTTAGTATAAACGCCTTTACTTTGAGGGTTGTGACAACTGAAGTTATGTTTAAAAATATCTTAACTGTTTTGAAGGAAAGGAAAATATAGACATTGTCACATGACATTATTCAACTGACGTTGAAGTGTGTGTGTGTGTGTGTGTGTGTGTGTGTGTGTGTGTGATCACTGCCCTGGTGGGAGTAGGAAGCCCAGTCTTGCTCCTGGAGAGGACATTGAAGTTTTATGTGACTCAAATTCATCAAAGCTCAAGAAAACATGAAGAAAGCATACACAAAATATGCCCATGTTCAGGGAGTGGCAGAAAGTAACTCACTGGCGTCAAGTGCTTCGCCTGCGTGCCCAGCTTTTCCTTTGGGTTTGCGTGGAGGATGGCATCCTAACCGCCAATGGGATAAGAGAATATCTAAAATATAGAAGCTACTTAGGAAAAGCCTTCTTTACACCCTGCTTCATACCAAGGTCACTACTTTTCACTTTCTGAAATAGTTTTCCAATTTCAAAAAGAATTCTTTTATCCTATGAGACAATTTGTCCCTGGTTACCTTGTGGTTAGGAATGCAATGATCAATCCTTTGAAATGCAGATAAAATTTGGGGAGTTTGAGACAGTTTTTAAAAACATGGCACCAGGAGGTCAAGATTAAGATTTTCTTCATCTTTAGTGGAAAGTATACACTAGGAACGGACACAGGGTGGCGCTGCAGCCTTAGAAGTAGAAGCCACAAGCTGCCACCCCTGTAGTCAGACATTATCTGCCAAAGACCAGCAGGCTTTCCAAGGCGGTCGCTCCGGGAAATAGGGGTCCTTGGATTGTCCACATACCCCAGTATCTGCGAATTTCCTGGGAGACGGTTATAAAGGCCAATACGAATCTGTGCTGCATCAAGTCTGCTGGGAGACCAGAAGGCGATGGAGGCGGGAAAGGAGAAGGAAGGCGTTTGGAAACAAAGGCAAGTCCTGCTATTCTTTGTTTTGCTGCGCGCTGCTCAGGCTGATTTGGAGCCGAGGCACTATTCCGTGGCCGAGGAAATGGAGAGCGGCTCCTTTGTAGTTAATTTGTTAAAAGACCTGGAGCTGGAGATTGGTGAGCTAGCTGCGCGGGGGCCCCGGGTCATTTCCAAAGGGAAGAAATTGAATTTACAGGTCGATAGGCAAACCGGAAATGTGTTGTTAAATGAGAAATTGGACCGGGAGGAGCTGTGTGGCCC
>PVJH01029414.1:0-26054 GCA_004026705.1 Nesogale talazaci
CTATACAATATGTAACAGAATAATAAAAATAATAGCATTATAAGAACCTGTATAAAGTTCAAGGTCTGTAGTTGACCTCCTAGAGTGACCCCTGGTTCATTCGGATGGGGTGCCAATACACTGGCCCCAAAGTATATCCCTGTCACTCCATCTGTGACTCTACACTCTGTTGCACACTCTTAGTGCTTTGCATTGGTGTGGTTGTGTCCAACAGGGTATAATCTTGACCCCGCTTCTTCGTGGCCCCAATAGGCCTTGGGTCTGCGAGGGTAGCCGTATTTCTTACTGGGGCTGGCCAGGCAGTCCTCTTAGTGCAGTAGCTGTTCTGAGTGGGATTATTGCCCTGAAGACATCCGTGTCATTTTTATGAGATCATCCTTTACTTTTCAACGCTGTCCCTTGGCTCCTTGCTGATTTTCATGGGGCTTGGAATTACTTAAGAAATCCATCCATGCTTCTGGGATACAAAGGGAGAAAATAGGGCATAGAGAAGAAAACAGAGATGACTTCCTTTTTAAATCCCTTTGATATTTCTAAAGAAAATGACTACTGAAAAGAGATGTCCTCCACTAAAAAGAAATGACCACCTCACTAACACGACAAAGACATTCATTGACAAAGGAGATTGCAAACACAAGCATAGAAGTGACAACTTACATATTTTGACTTAAAATTATACATTCAATAACCACTAGGCTTAAGTCTACATGCTAGTTATATAAAGATGGCACTCAAATATCTGTCACGCTTCAAGGATGTCACATTGCTCTTCATTTGTTACATTGATTATCAAGGGAGAAACAATTTCAGAGGTTTCTTGTTTTGTTTTGTTTGTTTTTTATTGTGATAGATCTTATCAGCTATGTCAAACATCCAATGTGGGGTTTTGTCAATGACAAAGTCATTTTTCTTCTTCCAATTATACATATCAATTAAAATAATGATTGCCCGAATAGTTTCTGGACATATTATTGATTTTGGGTGGTGACATATAACTGCATACTAGCATAGGTATAGCAATGATACCACAATATAAATTTGGAAGCTATATCAAACAACTATTGCAATGAATAGTTTTCAACCTTTTTCTGTCATATAATTTTCAGAGTAAATAGCATCGATTTCTTTCAAGAGAAAGATTGAGAGGTGTATAACTGGTATAATTTCCATTATATTTTGAAATCCTCCTCAGGATCTTAAACTGTGTCAGGTTTAGAACTGAACAAAGAATGTGACATTTTAAGAGAGTACATTAATTCATGAGTAAGATGATCCTTCCTTGATTTCTTCAGATGATATAAGTTGAATAGTACCCTTGTTGCATTAGCAAAGCATAGATAGATAGATAGATAGATAGATATCTATATATGTATAGATAGATAAATAGATAGATATAGATAGATGATGCATAGATAGATGATACATAGATAGGTAGATGATAGATTGATAAATAGATAAATGATAGATTCAAGAGTTAGCATCACCACCTGGCTTCTATTGTTTGTGGGATTTGTCTGCACTTCTTGTGCCTGTATACATAGTGCTGTGACTTTGTCTTTCTCCCCTGCAAGGGACCACCCCGACTTAATTTCTGAGGCGGGCACTTATCCCCGGTGCCTCACTCTGGAGATGGCTAGTGGAGTTCCTTGTGTTTCTGAGGTTGTACAGTGCTTCCGCTCCAGCCTACTCACTTCCTTTTACCTCTGAATTGCACCATTCACAGATTGCCAGTGAAATTCTATCAGCTAGATGCCACCTAGCAATAATCTGCTGCTGATTTCTAAATGCTTCCAGAAGTCAGGATAGGGACTTTTAGGAGTTCAAGCCACTGGCCTGTATCTCAGGTAAGTTGTCTAGATTAACATCATCACCCTTATCCATCCTTTTGCTCTTCTCTCCCTGGATCCAGTAACTTCTGAGTCAATTGCCATATGCACACTGATAATGCCGACGTGGGTCACCTCTGGAAGGGCACTACCAAGAAAGACATGAACAGCTGTTTCTAACAACTGCACTCTCTGACGTGCTGGGGAGCAGACAGCTATCTGCTTCTAGGATTCCCACAACTGGACAACAAGTCTGCTTTTTCCATACTAAAAGCGATAGCATTGACCCAATAACATTAGTGGCATCTATAAATTTAGGTATGTGCCCAATAGTTTAATCAAAATATTTGTTTGGTGACTGCTATCTTTAGTGACTATCCTCATCTAATATGTTAGTAAATGTTGGAATTCTTAACGCCTACCATTAACACATCTTCTAATTTCAGTAAAGTTTTACTTCATTACTTTTAATTATGCTATAACTTATTTAAATGTCTTGCATTATCATTACTATAAACGATAAAGAAATTTAATAAAATTAATTTCCTTGGGCTGAGCCCCGGTGGTGTAGTGGTTGTGCACGGGACTGTGGCCCACTGGAATGGAGGTCCAATTCCAGCTCCACAGGAGTGAAGGCTGGGCCTCCTACTCCCACCACCAGAGGCAGTGATGCCTAAAAAACTATAAACCTATAAAAATTATATTTCCTTATCACAATATATCAATATTTAATTTTTTCCTATGAGGACAACTGCTATTATTATGATATCTTTTATTCAGAATCACTTACTAGCCCATCCAACAAAAGTAGAAGACTAATATTGTGTTCTCCTTTTATCAATACATTTCTTAGAAATGTACTTTTTGATTTCTAAAATATCTAAAATTTCCTATTCCATGAAGAGCATAACTGTCATAAGATAGGTAGACCTCTAATTTTAAGTGTAATTGATCTATTATAAATTATGAATTCTAAAGTTACTGTCAAACAAAAATTATTATTATATATTATAATAGAATGCTATTACCTTTATCATAATTAATTATAGATTTGAAGAGAACAACAGTGTACTTTTTTTTGGTCTTTGGTTTATATCATGTGTATTTTTGTTTTGCCAAACACACTTATCAATTATCAATGCAAGTACAATTATAGCATACATTGTACAAATTTTAAAGTGTTTTTTATAAGCATTTTTGTAAACACTGCTATTCCACACCCTGTTTTTATTCTCCCTTTAGTCACTTAGGCATAAAACGACTTACTCTCATGGAACAGTTTTGTCCCCAAAGTCATCATCTAGCCTCTGATATTCCTTAGATCTGCTCCTATATTGGCAAAACTGTCTTATCATAAATGACATAGAAGTTGCTACACATCTTTTACACATAAAAGTAAAGATTTCCTTCATCATCGATATAAAAATTAAAATTCAATATTATGACATGAATATTGGAAAGTTCTATAAGTAATCTTTCCAGAATATTGAATTAATCTGAATTCCACAATTTAAGAAATTTTTCTATCATGAAATTACTAATAGCAATTGAAATATTGGTAATCTAAATATATACAATGACTATAAGAAGCAATAATAATGTAAAGTATAATAAGTTATGTAAATTTAGATGTTGTTAGTTGTCAAAAAATTAATTCATATTCTTAGGGACACCAAGTGAGTAGGTCCATAGACCTGCTTTTCAAGACATCTGTCGGTGTGTTCAAACAACCCAATATTTTGGTAGTACTTGAGGTTTTAAATTTGTATTTATAAATACTCATATATTTATATATTTAATATTTATATTTGAAATTTATTTAAAACCTTTATAGTGAGACTGCATATTAATAAAGCTCAAATATAAAGGAACAACTATATATATTACTTATAAATGTGCTATAGCCCTAGATATTTGAATTGTATCTTCTTGAGAAGGACAACACTATAGTATATTTGGTTAAAATGTGGGTCTTAATGAATATGTTTAAGGTACAAAATAAAAAATGTGTGCTTCATATGTAATGGAAAATATTTAAATATATACATTAACACATTTTAATGATCAGTTTTTGCTTTTTTATAGCTAAATGCATGTTATCAATATTTTAAACATGCATTTTTGCTTTCTTAAAAATATTAGTTGCAGTCTTGAAATTTTGACTTATGCTGTGTGGAATGAAGAATAAAGTAACACATTATTATCTCACTCAACCCAAATTAATACTTAATAATCATAGCTTTATTATGTATGTATTAGATAGTTGTAAATGACATTTTACAGAGCAGAAAGGCATGTTAAAACTGTTAGTTTAATTAGTGGCACTGAAAAGTATTTAAAATTTAGAGAAAAAGATCAAAGAATCTATTGACATCTAAAGGATGCATTAAATGTAATTAAGAATTAAATAACTCCATGAGTATCCAAGGCCATACATTATTTGTACAGGCATTTTAAATTGTTGTTAATAGATGTATTAAAATACAAAGGATAAACATTGTAAATTAGATTTCTGAAGTACTATCTTTTGGACTAAAGTTATAGTATTTAAATGAAAATGACCAGCAACGTGCAATAGCTAGGAAATTTTAGATCATAGGAGCAATTTTATCTTAATGGCTAATTTAAAGGTTTAGGTGCATGATAAAATCATTGAATGTAATAGAGATAAATAATTAAGAGGGAAGATACATGCTAACTTTGGTATGTTTATTGCAAAGTGTTCCCATGAAATAATTGTATATGTGTCATCAAAATACTCCTCACAGTGGGCAAGCTTATTAGGAGTTATGGAGATCACAATAAAAGATAACGCTCTCAAATGACAGTTCACAGAGCTGCTGGAGAGGAGGACCCCTGGTGTCACACTGGAGGAGAAGCTGGGCTGCTCACAGCAAGGGAGCCAGGGATCCCACTGCTGCTCCACTCTAGAACAAAGACTAGGCTTCCTGCTTCCAGGAAGGTGCTCTGTCACGGACACTTCCAAGGTCGTTCCATCCTGGCCTTGAGTTTGGTGTGAGTCTGAATAGATTTATTGATAGTGAGAAGGAGGAAGAGATTTACTGGGAACAATGTTTTTCTTACCAAACATCACCCTTAGGTACTTTCATATCATGTACAGGCACATAGAAACAGATAGATTTATGTAAGTAAGGGGCACATGTTTTGCCAATTTCTCCCTCCTCTCTCTAACTTTCAGGCAGATGTTTCCTACTGGCTTAAAAATGGGAAAATAATTAATTATTCTGTATTTACTATGTGAAATATGCAATTCATAGCAAGGTTCTATTCTATGTCTCAAAACATCATGCTGCCTTGGCAACGTGCCTCCAGTCAGCCTTTGAGACTCTTTGTAGACTAGAATGAAACAATGCTGGTTTCTGTATCATCTTCAGAATTTTTTAAATGCTTGACCCTACTGTGATATCCACTCCATCTTCTGAATGGTAATCGTATATTTCCTATTTAGTTCTACTTATCAATAGTGGTATATTTTACCAAGGACTGGTCTCTCCATGACGACATGTTCAGAGTATATAAAACAAAGCCACAGCATCCTTTCTTCTAAGGAGAATTCTAAAATACTTCTTCCAAAGCAGGTTTGTTTCTTCTTCTCATAGTTTATGGATCTTTCAATGGTCGTCACCAGCATCAGCACCATAACCCAAATAAAGCAATATGTCCCAATTAATTATTTAATATTCACATGCATAGAAGGTGGATCAATATACCATGGCTTGTGTCAATTACAACCTAGGTCTGAATGTCACATCCTTGTTTTTCAGCATTTTAAGGAAAATCAACAGATTTTCCAGTGCAATCTGTCCCTTGTTTTTCTATTGGTATATGAAACTCATCATACAATTCAATTGTTAATTATCTTTTATTCTCAATTCATATCATACAATTCATTTTTAATGGTACACTCACCATATTTTAGCACAATGTCTGGTTACTTTTTTGCTAATGTCAATTTCCTGTTTCCTTCCAACCTTCCTTGCCTTGCCTGGATAGTTATTAACCCAGTTATTATCTCTACATATTAACCTCTTCTGTATTTAAAAAATTTGAAGTTTTGGTGATTCAGTGGTTACATGTTGGGCTACATTTCCCATGTTCAGAAGTTCAAAACCACAAGCAGATTCATGGGAGTAAAGCTGGGTTTTCTACTCCCTTAAATAGTTATAGTATAGAAATGCACAAGGGTCCCTATAAGTCTGCATTGACTGGAAGGCAGTGAGTGAGTAGAGTAAATGAGTGCATGCAACATACAGAAAAAAAACAAGAAACAAAAATCAAACAGTAGCAATAGCAAATACAACAGAGAAAAACTTCAATCGAGAAGAAAACAGAAAATATTAAAAACTGGAACAAATTTAGAATGGATGAAAGAAAGATCAAATGAGAAGGCGTTGCATTTAAACCTAACTAAATTTGCCATAATCAATTTTCCAAGGTTCTCTACCTTATAAGAAATACATGGCTTGACTATGGGGCAGAAGGAATTCACCAGAGGCTTAATGTATGTAGGTATCTGCAGATGGATTCTGGCCTTCCATTGTCATCTACAGTCTTCTGTAAACTGGGTGTTCAAAATTTCACCTCTGATACCATTCCCTCCTCTGGATTCTGATTTTGCTATTTATAACGGTTGGACCACACAGGGCAGTGTGCTTCTTTGGTATGGCGTTAGCTGACATCTCATTTAGATAGCTGCTGTTTGAAGACAAGCCTTAAAGATCCCAGACATTGTTCATTTTGATAGCCGAGCACCCTCAGATTTCTTAACCTTATGTTTTTATGGCATCCATATCTTCAGCGATATCACCATGGAGGGAAGCATGCTGGTTGTTACTTTCATGAATTTTGGTTGTGGTTCTAAGTAAGATGAGACCATTGATAATTCCATTATTTTGTATATTTGCTGAGTGACCATATTACTTGTGAGTGTATTGGTTTTCTTTATGTTGAGAAATAATGCAGACTGAACTTCATTAGCAGTACTTGAACTTCATTATCAAGTGCTTCAAGTCCTTCATAATTCAGCAGGCAAATGGTCCTATCCTCACATTTTAAATTGCTGATAAGCCTTCCTTTAATCCGTATGCCATGCTCATCATAGAGTGCATCGTCTTGTATTATTGGCTCAGTCTACAGGATGAATAATATGGTGACATAGTTCAACCTTGACACACATCATTGCTTATTTAATATCTCACAATCTTCCTTTACTCTGCCTTTGAAACTGTTTCTCAATCCATGCACAGGTTCTTCAGGAGCAAAATGAACACAGAAATTCCTGTTCCTTTCAATGTTATCCATAATTTGCTATGATCTAAATAATGAAATATTTGCATAGTTAATAATGTACCAATGAATATATTTCTGGTATTCTATGTTCTAAGGCAATACTAAGTATTCTTCTGATATTTTTTGTCTGATTTTTGGCTTAAGACATGCAGGGCTTGTTCTTTTTATTTTCCAACTGCAAATCTTTGCACAGTTCACTACATCACTCAACTTCATCTCAGAGAATACATGCTACCTTCAGGATAGCATGCAAAGTGGCTTGATGGGGACCACAGGAAAGTTCATTTCTGGAAATGGCTATTTCAGGGGAGCACAGGAAACATGTCGAAGGAGCGTGCGAACAGGAGTGCAGAAAGAGGTAAAGAGCCAAGATCAGAAAATCCCTAGAGACCACACTGAGAAGGGGATCTGAGGGGGAGCTCCCTTCCTGATAGGACACAGGCTGCGCATGTGCACCCCTGCTCTCCAAGAGAACACCCCAACAAGAAAGGGGTACAGCCTGCCCACAACCTGCTTTTATTCCCTCCTATTCCCACTGACTGGAGAGGCACGGATCAGGGTATTGGCTGATATTATTTGCTGAGCTTAGGTGCACCTGTGAGGTTTCATGCCACTGGTTAGTCTGAGTAGACTAGAGAAACAAATATATATATATATATATATATATATGTGTGTGTGTGTGTGTGTACACACATACACACATACACACTCACATATATACATATATATATGAAAGAGATTTATGTTCAAGACCAAATGAACATTGAGGAAAACATTCAAGCCCAGTTCAGATCAATGTCATAAGTCCAATATTAGCCCTCATGCCTGATATCAATCTGTAAAGTCCTCTTCAGACTCATGAAACACATGCAATGACATCAAATGTAGAACATCACCAGCCAGTGGTAGAAAGTCTTTGGGTCCAAGTGGCCTTGTACGCATCTCAGACCATTCAGCTCAGAGGAGTTTCACGTGGCTTCTCTAGGTCCAGGTTTCTGGCCGCAGCAGGGAAGGTCCATGTGGCTTCTCCTCAGGAGTGTCTCCACGGGATCCCGCCTTGTCAGTCATGTGTCCATGTGTCTCCAAGTGAGTGCTGTCAGCAGAAAGCCTCCAAGGAAGTCAACCAGGAGACGCAGTGTCTCCACCTCCACGAAGGAATGATCACATTTCCCAGAATTCTCAGAAGGCCATGCCCCCACAGATTTCTCATTGGCTATGCCGAGATTGACAGGCCAGACTCCAGCCCTACACTCTTAATCCTCAAATTGACACCAGATTAGTTGACTGCCACAATACCTGATATAACCACCTTTCCGACTTAATGTTGTACCCCACCCCACCGCCACCCTCCACCGTCCCAGGGCTGCTTCCGGGGTGTGACAGCACACAGCACAATCTGAGCACTGAGCCAGCCTCTGCGTGATTAGAATCTCCCCTGCCCAGCTGGATTCAGTGAGTGAGCGTTTGGAAGCCGTGAATTCCTTCGAATCCTTGTTCAATCACATTCACCCCCTCCTCTGCAGGCCTATGGAGGGAGAGGAGCTAGTGTCCTCGGTGGTGTTCGTTAGAGGAGAGTGGGTGGGAAAAGGAAATGCCTCAGACCCCGGGCTCCTCCCTGAGGTTTGGAGAACCAGCTGGCCAGCTCATCAAGTAACACTCCGGAGGAGCACAGACTAGAATTGGGGCTGGGGGGGGTGGGGAGAGGAGAACAGTTTCTTTGTGATGATACTGCCCTCAGAAATACCACAGGGTAATTGTCTCTGTTCTTCTGGGCAAATCCAGGACTCAAATTCTTGGGTTTCCTTCACTTCCTCAAGTTTTGTTGGAAGAGGGTTCACAGAATATCAGACAATGCTGTTATATGAGATCTGAGCTGCTACATGAGCGTATTTAAAATTATGTATCACAATGTTCTTAAATATTTTATCAGTGATGCTGTTTCCAAGATCTGTAAATTCTAGGGTAAAATGAGACCAGGCCACATTTTACTTGCCTTGATAATATCTTGATTCCTCATTTCATGTGTACTTAATACAGTAGCTTTAGAATTATGGGATATCATCATACACACTGAATACTGGAAATTAACAATGCATTTGTACTTTTATCGAAGGCCAATACATTTAAGGAAGAAGATAGAAATAGGATATTCAAAGTAGTCTATACCTTTTTTTGTTTTGGGAGGGGAGGCATCACTGCCTCTGGTGGTTGTGGGCACTACCCAGTGCTGCTCCTGAGAGCCGCCGCTCGATTTGAACTGCCAAGTCCCGCGGGCTGTAGTCCTGCACTCAGCCACCTACGCCACCGGGGCTCAGTTCAGCAGTCTATAACTTTACAAATCTTCCTCTATCGTTGTGGTAGTTCCTTTGGAAAGTGCTAGATACAATTAGAAGAACAGATTTCTAATACTGCAGGTGGAATTCTTGAGAAAGAGAGCTCAGTCACTGAATACAATTTGAAGTCATTTCTGAAATTTTGATTCCATATGCTCCTCACGTTAAACTAACCTATCAGAATGGCTTTACTATGTGAATCAAGCTATTAAAAATCAAATCTGTCATGAAATTTAGGAACACTTGTGATCTTGGGGATGAGGCAATGGCCGGCCCACTTAAAGGCGACTCCCTTGTGGGGACAGTAAGAAGGACAACCTGAGAAAATTCAGTGTAAGAAGGACCTGTGCCACCAAGTGGCAGCTACCTCGGAAAATATATCAGCAACTGAATCGCTCTATTAGTGTTATGTTGCTAATCAGGAGAGTAAAAAAGTATTAAAAATCTAAAAGCTACAAAACTAGTAATTAAATAAAGATATCACCAAGTGCAAAAGTGTAAATCCCTCCTAAACATCTAAATCAGTGCCTGTGTATTGATATTGCATAGTTAGCAGCTGAATACAGAAGAGTGATTGGAATAATGGGATTTTTCTAGCATAACGAGAAGCTAAGAAAGGAAAATCATGCCATAAATCAAAACAAAATTGAATCAACTTTCATAGAATAAATTTCTATTCCAAGTGTCCATTAGGACAGATTTGAACATCCACTTCAAGTTCCTGCGACAGTAGCTCTTCACATAAATGGAAAGTAATTTGTGAACTTGAACTGCACACCTTGTGGTGTGTATACCACTCTTCCACCTGGCTTCTGCAGCTTCACAATAGAATTGATATTCAATAGGATTTTTCATACATTAAAATATCTTAAAGGATAGCATTGAGTTGTGTGAATTAGATGATAAAACCAGATGGTAACTTGGACTCGATGTCAAATAGGACACTTATTTAAAATATGTTGTACACACTAACACACTCACACTCACTGGGGAAAGGCGACTTATTCATTACTTGTTCAGGTAGACCAAGCCAAACACACTGCCACAATGTGTATTCCAGCTCATAGGAAGCCTCCAGGACAGAGTGGAACTGCCCCCTTAGAATTGGCAAGGCCTTTATCTTTAAGAAGCAGATTTCCACATCTTCATTAATCTGAATTATATGCAAAGAACCTAAGTCTTTTGTTCAAGGAAATTCAAGCAAGTGAGATCATGGCAATTTTCATTAGATAGTATAGCTTGTATTCAAATAGAGTCATCAAGCTTTATAAAGGCAACTTTATTTGTAAGCAAATATTATTATTAATAGTGATTGTATAAATATTAAATGTGCACACTAAATAAATATAAATATTTCTATGTACTTAAAATATAAATATGTACATTAGATTGGAAATCCTTTAACATTTGGCAAGAGAACATTTTAAAATGATAAACATTTTAAAAGGATAAAATTGTTATTAGAAAATTTTAAATATTAGAGATGGATATGTCAGTCATAATGGATTAAATACAATAATATTGTATTTTATTGACTTGAATTTTATGCAAGCTTACTTTTTCTGAATCGTAGAAAAAAGGCTAGCATTTTAAAGCATGCCATATATTCACATTTAAATGAGACTACATTGCAACTTAAATAACATGATTATGTAAGGTATAACTATAAGTATAGAGAGCTGGGGTGCAAATCACAGATCTTTTAGCATAATAGAAATTCTTTCAAATGTAATTATAGCATCTTCTACAATGCACCAGAAAGTCATCAAAGTGTGAATTTAGAAGGTTTGGATTTCTACATTGGAATGACTCTCTTCATCTCCAGACTTATTTCACAAAGATAGTTTATCTTTACCATAGCAAGAGTGTTTATTAAGCTATGATTTAAAACACATTTTTGGCATTTATCTAGATAGTCTTTCTGTCAAAAACAGCAAGATGATTTTAAATATCTGGTATTCCTCAAGAGATTTTAACCCAGTAAGTTTTAAATGCAGAAAAAGAACCAAATTCATACTTAGGGCAGGATGTGAGAAGAGACAATGGCAGCAGAGAGAAGGATATCACCTTCTACTTGGGTTTATCGAAACAACTTGTCTTTAGGGCATTCACTTCAGAACTTGAAGTTAAGATAATAAAAAGCTATGAAAAATTGCAAATTAAATTATATAATCTTTGACATAGGCAAATGAAAATACGAATTCTGGTATCCACAGCATGCACAAAAGTATATTTGATTTGGATAGAATAATATTCCAGAAATTAACTTGGATTAAAATAGTAGTTTAGTCATTCATTCATGTGATCTAATTAATCATAATTAGTTCTGGAAGGATACCTTCAATTTACCTAGGTTCAGAGTAGAAAATTAAAAAAAATATCAAAATCTATAGAAAGCTATAGCTACAGTTCCTGAGAAGACCACTCTCTACTAACAAAGTTTGGACATCAAGAATGCTTCAGCTCTATGTATACATTAGCAATGGATTCTTAAGCCAATTCTCTTTCAAGGCAACAGTAGAAAGATGGGTGGATGGCTTAATTATGCTGAAACTTGAAAGCATCTACCACCAACAGAACCCTTTACTGTGGGCCTTTCTTCCCTGGGAATTTGCACTAACTTCTAATGACTTAGTGCTGTTCTAGTATCTGCAGGCAAAATGTCCAGAAAAGCCAAGAAAGTTCATAATTTTTTAAACCTTGTTTAGAATTTAACTAAGCTCACAGTCGTCTAATGAGAAAACACAAGCTCTGTATGATTTTGTCAAATGCATTATTTAGTATAAGTTACAAGAATTAGAGTCAAACAACATCAGGTTGCAGACTCGAGCTAAATTGCTTAGGTTACTCTGACAAGTCATGCTATTTGCAATGGTCCCAAGGGCAAGTCAACCTCACCAGCCACAGTGTGCAGAAAATAGCTGCTGTGTGCTTTAATATTGGCAGTGTGATACCATATAGCATAGAGTTAGGCCCAGAGAACAACAGCACAACAATCCGCCTCATCCTGCATCATCCTTACCGTCTTTGCTCTGCTTTAGCCCATTCTTGCAGTCACTGTGCCAGTTAGTTTCCTTGAAATTCTTCCAAATTTTAATAACTTGCTGCTCTGCTATGTATGATATCCTACTCTCTAGACTAATGATGGTGAACACATGCTCTATTTTTTTTTAAATCAAGAGGGTTTGTTTATATAATAAATTAAATCAGAATTTTGGAGGGGATCATTTTCTATAAGAAATTTAAATGACAAAAACAATGTACCTTTATAAGGGTACTGCGTAGAGCTGCATTTTATAAATCAGGGGGAATATATTATATATATAATATATAGGAATATATATATATATATATATATTCACATCAAGTAAATTTCTATCAAGAGGAGAATTTATCATAAAGAAATTGAAGAAGTTGTCAGTGGGGGACAAATCCAGCTAAGTTCCCATCCAATCCACACATTAATGCTGTCTGGAGGCCCTTCCTGACTCAGTGTAGAAAAGGCAGTAGGCGTGGAGAAGGCCGCAGGCAGTGGCAGCAGAATAGAGTGGGACAAAGGAAGTGAAGCTGGAAGGTCCCTGACAGCAAACACAGAGAGGCAGGCCACATGGTTGTTGCCAGCTCTGGTCCCAAGAATTCAGACACAGGATGAAAGCCAGAAAGAGCACGAAGAAAGGAGAAGAGGGAAGAATTTTCCACAGTCTTCCTTATGCAGAGACCATATTTTTCAAGGAGAAGTCATCCTACTGATACACCTAGCCTCAAAGGATGGTCTGTCAGCCAAATTGTGACACCAAGTTAGGTTCACACATGATTCTGAACTCCAGAAGATTCATGCAAACTTTTTTGTAAATAGCAAGATGATAGTTCATGTTCATATTGAGACCAGGAAAGAATATGCTGAAGCACATTCCCTGCCAAAATCAGCTTCAAAGTGATTTCGTTTTTGTTTTTCTGCAACTTGAAGCCTGTTGTGGAACTGGAGACTATCCAGGGCAATAGCTCTCTCAAGCAGCAAGTCAGTGATCCAGTCGAATAGAGACTTAGCAATCTGTAACTAAGTAGCTATAATATATGAGCCTTCGGATTATGTGGTAAGGCAAGGGAAAGTAAAATCAAGTATTAGAAATGAAACACTTCCTCTGAGAAGAGAAGCACCTTTTCTTGTGGCACATTTCACTGAGTGTAGTCAGTTGCATGATGAAACATAACTTAAAGAGAAAGAGATGAAAAGAGAAAGGAAGATTAAGATGCACTGATAAATTTTAATGTCTACACTCATGTGGAGACATGGATATTGAAGCATTAACTTGAACACTTCTTATTTTTACTTGAGAAAATATAACATTTAATAATAAAATGTTTATCTTTTTAACAACAAAGTGAAATATATTAGGTGGGCTGTGTATCATACTCAAGAAATAAAAATTTACATTGATAGCTCTCTCCATGATGAGCTAAAGAAATGTCATTTGACTGTGACAAAACTTGTTTCAAATTTGCATTTTTGTCCTTGAAAAATTATCTATAGATGAGACTCAGTTCTTGTGTCCCATGTCAAGATTGATGTGATATGTACTCCAGTGCCAATTAAAGGTCTCAAGATTTCTTACAATCACTCAAGTATACTAATGCTTACATATACCTATTAGGATTATCGTCATTCAGTTTTAAGAGGTTTACAAATTTTGAAATGAAGCATTTCTTTTGATTAAATAGAAATAAATCTCCTTGAATTCATTTCAGGGTGTGATTCTCAGTTATTTTTAATTTGGAACTTTTCTGAAGTTGATTAACTTTTGACTACTTATTTGTGTGGTCAAGGGTCTATGACTGTTCTAATGAAATAAAGTTAACAGATGATTTTTGGAGCATAATGAAACTGACATACCAAGATTCTCATAAGATAGAGAAAATTCTTTTAAATCAGTTATCCAGTACTTGAAAATATATAAGGTTTCCTAATTGGTGATGTCATGATGTAGTAATGTAGTGTCAATTACCTGAACCACTATAAATGACAAAATGGCAGTAGACACTAATAATGGTTGCAAGAAATGGTTGATGTAATTGAAATCATTAGATGGAAACATAAGTGTTATTTTTTTAAGTTACTATGTGAAATACCATGTAATATTTCTCTTCAGATACAGAAAGGACTCTCTCTTTTTATTTAAATATGAGTATTGAAGAAAGAGATGTGTATGTCTTCAAAAGTCTGGAGGAAATTCTGTGTTAAAACACATCCATCGAAGTAAAAGAAGCAGGGGAAATTCACTAGGCTAACTTATCTGAGTCGTTTGCGAGTCATTTAAACAGCCAGAGAAGTCCATGGATGAATGCTTCACTAACTCGGCCACCCATGGGCAGGGCAGAGCTCATCATTCAGACTCTCACCACCGCTGACAGCGCGACTCTCTGCCTGTGCAGGGGTCTTCCCTTCCCGCTGGTGAGTGATTAACCCCAGGTACTAGACTCATTCGGTAGGACTCAAGTGGTTAAACTAATTCCATTCTTGGTGCCCTAGATTAACAACTGCATGGATTCCTGATGCATTTTTTCTTAGAAGGGGATGACACTTTTGTTTGAATTTAATGTCGAAAAAAAGATGCCTGCCAAGGTTTATAATGAGAGGACAAAGGTTGCCTATATTTCAAGACTTCCTCCAACACAATTCATACTAGTAGTTTAAATATATTATTTATTAAAATACATGAAGGTGAAATAAATTATTAAAATAATCATAACTAAGTATTGACTCATGTCTTCTAAGATCTCATATATTGAGATTATCTATCTCAAATGATATTGACTACCTTAACAATATTATGATGAATAACATGGATATGGGTGTACTAGTTTACACAGTTTTTAATATTAAAAATGTGCAAATTCTAACAGGATATAATCTAAAGTCAGATTACTGAATAGATTTTAGATTATGAAATAAAAATTAATGAAAAATAATAAAAATTAATTAAAATTAATGAAAGTGTTATTTGGAATCAAGAAAAGAATTAAAGATGAGGATGTGTACATGCATAAAATAAAGAAACAGTGAAAATTGCATACTATATTCTACATAAATTTATGCAAATCATTCATTCATAGACTTAACTCAATACATTACTCTCACTTCTTATTTGAGTAATAACAAAATCGTATATAAAGCACTCAAGCAAATGGAAATATCAAGTAATTCATGGAATAAGAAGAGAAAAAAATTATTATGCTATAGTAAGATTTTAAAAGAAGATGAAGAGAGTCTATAACAAATGAAAAGAGAAAAATTGATGATGCAAAAACAATTAGTAAATAGTTTAAAAGTTAGACTAAACAAAGGGTCAGTATACATTTAGAATGATTTGCAAAATATTATAGAGCACCAGGTTTTTGTTGCTATTTCAAAATAGAGCACTGTATTAAAAAGTGAAAGGACTCTGGGTTACAAAACTAAAAAGGAGGACTTCCTTTGGGAATTCTCAAGCCGAACCAGAAGAAGAAGAAAATCAAATCTCAAAATCTAATCCTGAAGGAGTTTCTAGCCCGAAGAGTGAATAATTCAGAAAACATAAAAAAGACACACAGTTTCACTATGTTTATAACACATTGAACTGGGATCACGTCACCAAAAACAAACAAACAAAAACCTCACTGCCATCTTATCAATTGTGACTAAAAATGAATGGAACAACTCCCTTGGGTCTCTGTGGTAAATATTTTTGAGAACAAAAAGCCTCTTCTTTCTCTCATAAAGGGATTGTTAATTTCAAACTGCTGAACACAGAGTTAGCAGCCCAAATGTAATCTCCTCTCTCACCAGGGCTCCTAGATCACTTTGGGAGGGGTGTGTGTGTGTGATCACGAACCAATGGTATTGAAGAATGCAACCCGAGCTGCTCCACAGTCATTTATGAAAAACAAGATTAGAAGAATGACAGAACATCAAATAAGATATTCAATTGACATGGAGGAAATACCAAGAGTACGCACTAATTCATGTTAAGAAATTTGGAAGATAATGATCTCTGTAGTAGGAGTGATCCATATTTTAATCTACTGCAAGGTAGGACAAGCCACCAGAATATGAAAATCATAGAATAGTATCAGTATTTCATACAGATGAATTTTGTTAAACATAAGTCAAAAATAGTTGCTACAGTATAAGAACAGAAATTCAAGCCAGCTTCAGAATAGGATGCAGAATGAGACATGACATTGCTAATGTCAGATGGTTCTTGCTAAAAGTAGAGCATCCTAGACAAATTTCTACTTGTATTGTCCTTGCAAAAACATTGAACTGCATGGATCATAAGAAATTATGGATGTGTTGCAAACAAATAAAACTATGAGAACATTTAATTGTGCTCGTGAGAAAAGTACATAGATCAAGAGGCATTCTTCACATAGAGCAGAAACATATTGCATGACTTAATACCAGAAAATATGTATGTCAGGATTTTATACTTCTCTCATATTTACTCATGTTTGCTGAAAAAATAATTCAAAATGCTGTACTGTATGAGGAAAATTATGACATCAGGTTTGCAGAAACTGATTAATTGAAATATTCACTAATGAAGATCAAAGATTACAACATTTAGTATAGATTATACCTAACACAAAGAAAAGGAAATCTTCACAAATGAACAAATAAGCAACATCATGATAAAAAGAGAACATACTAAACTTGTTAATGTTTTCATTTGTGTTAGCCTGGATATTTTAAAGAAGAAAAAAACCAAGTGATATGTGTGTGTGAATTTATATCAAGCTAGACACCATTTGTAAAAGTTGCAAAAGTGAGTAAGTCCATTCTGGTTCAAGTCTGGGGTCATATTTTAAGCTGGAGTCTTCTCCTGACTCATGGAACTGTCATCATTCTTATCACTTAGAAGTCAACCATATAGGTAGGGTCTTTCACCAAAAGTTAGTATTTTAAGGAAGATAATTTCCAAACTCTTACAATGGAGTCTGTCTTAAGACAATAGTCAAGTGGAATGACAATGGAATAATATCACATACACAGCTTATATTCTGTGGAGGGTTTTATAAAGGGTCTGCATTACAGGGTATCTGCAGATCCATCTTTGAAGACTGTCCACCACAATCTTCTCTGGCTCTTTCGCTGATAGTGGACACGTTGTTTGAAAACTAAT
Organism: Nesogale talazaci; assembly: GCA_004026705.1. Taxonomy (NCBI): domain Eukaryota; kingdom Metazoa; phylum Chordata; class Mammalia; order Afrosoricida; family Tenrecidae; genus Nesogale; species Nesogale talazaci. The sequence goes on from PVJH01029414.1 coordinate 17,629, forward strand.
TATATTCAATGGAGGATCAGACAAGCCGAAGGAATCTCTCAATAAGATGGATTGACACACTGGCTGCAACAATGAACTCTCACATGTGAATGATCATGAAGATGACGCATCCCTCAAGCTCCACCACTATCCCTTTGTTTCTGACTTTTGGTGTCTCTGTAAGATAGGGCAGAACTGCTCCTGGGAGTTTCTGCGACTGTGAACCTGGCTGGGGGTTAAAAACTTGGTCTTTTCCCCTCAGAGCAGCTGGGGATTCTGAATTGCTGACCTTGTGTTTAGCAGCCCAACATGCTGCCATGATGTCACCGTGGCTCCAGAATGACACGGACTGGTCAAAATGGAGATCCGTCATGTGTAAGGTCACCGTGAATCAGATTTTCCACAGTCATGGTGTACTGTGGAATGGTGGTCATGTTACCCAGGCAATGGAGGGGAGATGTTCATAAGTTGCACATAGTAAAGATGTTATTTTAAGATGGAAAAAATCCAACTTGTGACTAAAAGGAAGCTGGGCATCTTCCCTTCTTGCTGAAAAAAAAAAAAAACAGCCAAAAAACTGCTATTCTATAAACAATAAGTCTGGAAAAGTACTTGTAAAGAAATTCATTTTCTAAGTTCCCCAATGCCTCAATGAACAATTTCATCTACTTTGAATTGCCAGTCTGTGGACCCTGTTTATGAGTATGAGGGTTTTTTGCTTAAATCATGACAGTAGGATTTCCTATAACAGTAAATATAGTATTAACCAAAATCTTAGTGAAGAAAAAGTTTTTAAAATGGTGAGAAGGATTAGCTAGTTTTAAAATAATATATATTGATTTGACATCTTTTTTAGCATGATAGGGAATAATTTTGAATTTCAAAATCTCTTTCTGATGGATTGATAAAATATTAGAATAAATTCCTAAATGATTTTATCTGTTCCTAACAATTATTTGAGAATGTACTTATATTTTATAAACTTTCTACTATAAAGAATAACTTTTGCATTGATATGTGTATATGTCTATGTGCATTTTATATCAGAATAAGTAAATATTGCTACTATCTAGGGTTCTCTCTCACATGCACATAATTTATCAATATTCAAAACAATATGCTAAAATCTGACTGCAATAAGTGTAATTCTATAGATAAATTCACCCAGTGATATGCTTTGCTCTTCAGCGGGCCTTTTTTTTTTTTAAGGATATTTTCTATGTCATGGAGAAGCAATTTTCAAGTCAATATTAATATCACATTTTTAACAAAAAGCAAATGGATATTTCTAATCTCTGAAGCATCTCAACCATTTAGAAAATTGCCATCTCATGTAAACTTCAAAGACCCAACCTGAATGTTATCAAGTCAATTCCAACTCATAGTTACTCTCCATGGAAGAATAGAACTACCTTTGGGGGTGTCCACAACAGTAAATCTTTACTGGAGTAATATCCTCATCTTTTGCCTCTGGTGTGCTTGGTAGTTTTGAACTGCTAGCCTTGCAGGTAATAGTCTAGCAGGGGTCTTCAAACTTCTTTAGCAGGGGGCCAGTTAATTGTCCCTTAGTCCTTTGGAGAGCCAGACTATAGTTTAAAAAAACAAAAACAAAAACTATGACCAAATTCATTGTGGTTCCTGGATGTGTCGGCTGCTTAGCAGGAGAGCAAAAGGGGGAAAAAATCACCCGGCCAGCTAGATAAATATCCTCGTTGGGTTGCACGTGGCCTGCGGGCCATAGTTTGAGACACCTGGTTCACCCACTATGCCTTCAGGCCTATTTGCTTCCAAAAATATAAACATTTGCACGTGAATCAAACATGTTTATGTAAGGTAGAGAAGCGCTCAAGTGGATAAAAAGCCTCCAACAGAATCGGCTAGAAAATGGTGGCGACAGACTAGGAAACAGGTGGAAGACCTTATTTTCCATTGATGGGATAGCAAAGGAAGCTGAGCGCTAACGTGGTGCCATATCTTCCATTTTAAGCAAACACCTTAAACTCAGCAGTTTTAACTCAATAAATACTAGAATACTGTATGAAATCAGTTGTTTAAAAAGCTGATTTCAAACAATATTAAAACTAATGAGGATAATTTAGTGGAACCAAATTTAACGTAAAACAAGTTTTAGATTTACATATCCACAGAACAAAATCCAAACTGAAAAAGAGTCTTTACAGGGAATTGTCTGGCTCACTTAAGTTCAAGTCAGGATTAGGAGAATATATCCATCTCTTCTACATTTTGGTCAAGATGAATGGATTTCTCAGTAGAATAATCTTTCATTTGGAGAGTTCTCTCCAGTCACAATGAATTTTTTTGAACAGCAGCTTTGCTCAAATCTCAATTTTTGTGATGGCTGATTTAAGAGAAAGGGCATGGCTATGAAATTTTGTTTCCTGCTCTGGAATAATGAGACAGATACAATTGTGATGTTGAACACAGTTTACAAGGGCAGTACTTTGGGAAAAACCTCAAGTAGATGAGCGGTTTTCTCATTTCAGAAAAGCTGAAATGTCAATAGATTAAAAACCTTTTTTCTGGATGCTTGCTAACTTCCCAAAGGGTTGAACATGTCAAGCAAAATCCATGCACTTGTGCTACATGACTGAAGACAGACCACTGAAGAGAGAGGGAAGTTGTGTGGACGATCTTGAAGCTCGGTTCAGTGAATTTTAACCAAATATTTGAGAATGAGAAGGAGCATTGAGAAATTTGATTCTCGGGTTTGACTGACCTGGAAAATGAACATGGACTAGAGACATGCCTGACTTTGAAAGAATAGTTCCAAAGAGACACAGACCTTTTTGCCCCCGAGATCAATACAGATGAGGACATATGATGGTTTTCTTACAATGATGAAAGCAAAAACAATCAAGCAGACCAGTGCAAAATGCCATCATCAACTCCCCCAAAAGAAACTTGCCTGGTGAAATCAAGATCAAAAAGAAGCTCATTTGATTTTTTGATATGAGGGGGCAGTGCATTGGTAGTTTGTTCCACCAGATCAGACTGTTAATCAAGCCTTCTATATAGGGGTTCTGAAAAGATTCCTTAATAGTGTGTGACCAAAAAAAGGCCTGAATAGTGTCAGATGGGACTTGTTTTGCCATAATGACAATGCAGTTTTCATGCAGACATCTTAGTTTGTGAGGTTTTGGCAAAAAGCAGCATATGTGTCCTCCCCACACATCTTACTTAACTGACCTCACTCCAGACAATGTATTTCTGTTATTGTGAATGAAGAGGGACATGAAAGGAGAATGATTTTGACAATACAGAAGAGGTGAAGAAAAAAAAAAAAAAAAGGAAAATTCTGTCAGCCAAGAGATGAATTTGAAAAATGTCTCCAATCACAGATTTGACAAATGTATAGGTTTAATCACATGTAATAACGATGTTGAGGGTGTTGACATTGCTTTGTAAACAAAAAGTAAATACATAGCTTTGAAAACCTCTTCCAACTTTTGTAGGGTACCTCACAAATAAACTTGGATAATTAGTTTTCTGTTTATATGAGATAAGACACTATTGAAATCATGCTTCCTAGAGAATCATGTTTCCATGTATGTGTGTGTTACACATGCACACATATACACAGTATATTATTAAATACGTGGGCATTTACATAGCAGATCATCATTTTTTGCATTCAATATCTTAGACAACTTATCAAACTCCAATTGCTTGCCCTATATCTCCCAGTTCTCTAGAGTGAAGATTGGCATTTACTTGGGTGAAAAAGAAGACAAAACTCTTACTATAGGGTGATATGAGACAAATATATTGTAGATCTCTCTGTTTACAAAACAATGGAAAGCTAGTAATGACAGTCCCAAAAATTCCCTTAATCCTGGCATCTTATTATTTGTCTTACATTATATAAATAATTATATTATAGTATGAATTATAATGGTTATTTATCTTCAATTATTTCTATAGCCGTGGGTACCAGAAACTCTTTTGATTCCTGTAGAAGTTTTGCTTCAGATAGTATCGGACCTTTGAATCTCTCTCATATATAATCTATTATTTTCATACTCCTGTTTCGTTGGTGGGGTGGTGGGATGTATAAGAAGACAGTTATTCTATATCCCTACAATTATATGTGCCTTTAGTCATCAGAGTCTCTGGTTAGGACCTTCTAAAAAGTTTCTATATGTCTTAATCCTCATCTGAGACAAGACAGAAAGATGAAGGAGGATAAACTTGGATAATTAGTTATCATTTTATATGAGATAATACACTATTGAAATCATGTTATCTAGAGATTACAATTTTATTAGGGAGACTTCCTATTATTAAAAAATCCTGGAAAATATGCAGGATCCCAGTAAGACTGTGGTCTTCAGTCATTTCTGATTCTTAAGACAGTGTGTTGGGTAGGTTTGTTATGCCAACATGGCCACAGATTAGTGGGTCTGTTGTGACGGCACAGCCAATGAACACACGGGATGAATTGAAGGGCAGAGATAGGAAGGGCTCAGCTAGTCCCGCCCTCTCTCTTGCTTCCGGATCTTCAGAACAGAGAGCTGCCTTGTTCGTGCCTTGATCTCCAAGCAACACTACCCATGGGACAACTAATTGTGCAATGTACTGCTGTGAGTTGAGGATCCTTCAAGCCCTACTTCCCCATGCTCCTGGGATATACATCTCTTGAACTGGGGACTATTGGACTCTGTCATCTGGCTGACTGTTGGCCACCTGCTCTGCCGTTTGCTGCCTATAAGCAGAAAGCTTGGATTGCCCTCAAGATTTGAAAGACTGCCAGTCTTCTAGTTGCCTCACGCAAGTGAGTTGCAGCGAGCAATCTGTATTGCTTTATAGATAGTTAACTTTTTCTTTCTTATCTTATATATCTTTCTCAATATATAAATATATAAAAAGAATTACTAGTGTCCTGATTTTTATTTCTCTAAGAGGACCCTGCCTGACACAAGGGGTAACAGGAGTGCTTCTAGAGAAATAAAATCATAAACATGGGTCTCTTTGATTGGTTCTCCAATCTGATTAGTCTTAAGAGCACTGGTTATGCTAATTCTACACCGAAAGCCATGGATAATTTTGCCACTCCTACTAGTCCATGGTGTGAAATAGCTAAGCTAATACCTAAAGTAGGAGCACCGATGGATGGGGTGCTGATTACAGGAGAGGCTCTGAGAGAACATATGTCTGATATATTCCAGAAGTTTTGTCACGATGCCTAGTATAAGGAAGCTGGTTGGCTGGTCCGCCTTACAATGGACTATGTGATTAAGGAGAGGGATTGCCTCAGAGCCTCACAAGAACGACTTAAGTACCAACTCATGGACTTGAAGGCATCTGCCTGTGCTACAAAGGAAAGCCTTCTTGCCTGTATTAAAAGAGCCAATATTGCTGAGAACCAGGTCCAAAGTCTCATTATGCGAGTGGCTGAATTACAATGTCAGCTGAATGGCAGATCTAGAGCAATGTCGGAAGCCAAAGTGAGGGCTTTGATAGGAAAAAATTGGGACCCTGAAACATGGGATGGGAATATATGGGCTGATGATCCAGAAGAGGAGGATATTATGCCACCATTAGAAACAAGTGAACCAGCCCAGTCAATAGATCTGCCCCTCCCAGCTCAAGAGAGTAGTCTATTATCAACAAAGCAACCTACACCTGAGCAGATCAACCAACCTACTCAAGGTGAAACGCCAGGTGGGGCTGCATCTCTACCATTGCCTGAGGGAAATGACTTACAAAATAGTGCTGAGAACACTCAGGAAACACCCTCACCATTGATAGTTTATGCTAGACCTATAGCTAAAATTTAGGCAAGGAAAGCTCCTAAGGGGGAGGCTGAGGTGATTACTCAAGAAGTATGCTATACTCACAAAGAACTGCTCAAGCTTTCAAATACGTACAAGCAAAAGCCTGGGGAGTATCCCTGGGAATGGTTAATGAGGGTGTGGGATACTAGTGCAATAAATGTAATATTAGATCAGTCTGAGTTTCTGGATATGGGACCCCTAAAAACAGACTCTTCTTTCAATGTCTCAGCAAGAGAGGCTAAGAGAGGAACCAACTCCTTATTTGGCTGGTTCACTGAGGCATGGGTTGCCAGATGATCTAGATTAGACCAACTTGAGGTGCCTGACCTACCTTGGTACACTGTAGAAGAAGGCATCCAAAAGCTGAGGGAAATTGGTATGGTGGAATGGATCTATCTGGATATTCCCATAGATCACAAAAGGGGGTGTCCTGAGGACATATTCTTCACTACAACCATAAGGAATAAGTTTGTGAGGTGGGCCCCAGCATCTTTGAAGACTCCTATAATTGTTCTGTTGTGTGCACCAGGATTAACTGTGAGAACTGCCTTAAGTGAACTGCGACATTTGCCCATGATGGGGCTGATTGGAATCCGTGGTAACAGAGGGCAAATGTCAGCAGTGAATCAACAGAGACAGGGTTGACGTGGTTATAATAGATAACAAGGCTTTCATGGTAATCAAAGCAGCCTGTCTCCTATGGAATTATGGCATTGAATACTTAGTTATGGTGTCCCTAGGAGTGATATAGATGGGAAACCTACTAAATATTTTCATGACCTATACAGGCAGAAGAATGCTGGATCAGGTGAACAGAGGGATAGGCAGTCTCAATCACTCAACCAATTGAGCCAGTTCACAGACCTGAGCCAGTTTACAAACCCACAATCATTTCAATGAGAGGAAGGCCGGGTGCCTTGGAAGGAGGACCCTGCCATATCACTGAAGGTTTATGCTGTTAGTCTTTCTTCTAGCCTTCCCCAAAGGGACCTGAAGACTTTCACAAGAGTGACTGTTCATTGGGGAAAGGAAATAATCAAACTTTTAGGGGATTACTGGACACTGGCTCTGAACTGACACTAATTCCAGGAGACCCAAAGTGTTTCGAAGGCCCGCCAGTCAGAGTGGGGGCTTATGGAAGCCAACTTATTAATGAAGTTTTAGCTCAGATATGCCTCACTGTGGGTCCGCTAGGTCCCCAAATCTATCCTGTGGTTTCCCCAGTGGCACAATGCATCATTGGAATAGACATACTTAGTAACTGGCAGAACACCCACATTGGATCCCTGAAATGTGGAATAAGGGCTATCATAGTGGGAAAGGCCAAATGGAAACCCTTAGAATTGCCATTGCCTAGGAAAATAGTAAACTAAAAGTAATACCACATTCCTGGAGGGATTTCAGAGATCAGTGCCACCATCAAAGACTTGAAAGATGCAGGGGTGGTGATTCCTACCACATCTCCATTTAACTCACCTATTTGGCCTGTAAAGACGACAGATGGATCCTGGAGAATGACAGTGGATTATCATAAGCTTAACCAGGTGGTGACTCCAATTGCAGCTGCAGTTCCGGATGTGGTCTCATTGCTTGAGCAAATTAATACTTCTCCTGGTACTTGGTATGCAGTTATTGATATGGCCATTGCCTTCTTCTCGATACCAATTTCAAAGGATCACCAAAAGCAGTTTGCCTTCAGATGGGAGGGGCAACAGTACACTTTCACAACTCTCCCCCAGAGGTACATCAAGTCTTCTACCCTGTGCTATAATTTAGTCCGAAGGGACCTCAATCACCTGACTATTCCACAAAATGTCACACTAGTCCATTATATTGATGACATTATGCTGATTGGATCTACTAAGGAGGATGTATCAAAGACTTTAGATTCATTAGTACAGCATCTGTGAACAAGAGGTTGGGAAATTAACCCAAGAAAGATTCAAGCACCTTCCACCTCGGTAAAATTTCTAGGGGTCCAGTCATGTGGAGCATGTCGAGATATTCCCATTAACGTGAAGAATAAGCTATTGCATCTGGCTCCCCCAACAACGAAAAAGGAGGCACAATGCCTAGTGGGCCTTTTCGGATTTTGGAGCCAACATATCCCTCACTTGAGTGTTTTAATTTGACCTATTTATAAGATGACACGAAAGGCCTCCAATTTTGAGTGGGCCTGGAACAAAAAAAGGCTCTGCAACAGGTTCAGGCTGCCATGCAAGCTGCTTTGCCACTGGGACCATATGATCCAGCTGACCCAATGGTGCTAGAAGTGTCAGTTGTTGATACAGATGCAGTGTGGAGTCTTTGGCAGACCCCTATTGGTGAATCACAGCGTAGAACATTGGGATTTTGGAGTAAAGTCCTGCCATCTTCTGCAGACAACTACTCCTTCTTTGAAAAACAGCTGCTGCCATGTTATTGGGCTTTGGTGGAGACTGAATGCCTCACCTTGGGCCACCAAGTTGCCATGAGACCTGAACTACCCATCATGAACTGGGTATTGTCTGACCCACAGAGTCATAAAGTTGGACGTGCGCAGCAGCAGTCCATTGTTAAATGGAAGTGGTACATACGTGATCAGGCCAGAGCAAGACCTGAAGGTACAAGTAAGCTGCAAGAAGTAGTGGCCCAAATGCCCACAGTCCCCAC
>PVJH01029415.1:0-26054 GCA_004026705.1 Nesogale talazaci
CCCTGCATTCATGCCTGTGTGAAATGCAGCTGCACATATTTTTGCATCTATTTTTTTCTTACTGAAAAGAATGTAATTTTCTACTGTGGAACTTTTTTGCATCTGCTCCCATAGAGAAAACAGTATAATAAACATCCTTATAATCATCATCCAGTTTTCACCAACTAGCAACTGGTGGCCACTCTTATTTCCCTATACACTCACCCATTTTCTTACCCCCAGAAGAAGTGGCGAAAAAAATCCCATGCATTAGATCATTTCATCTGCAGATTTTTCCATATTTATATCTAGGACCCCAAGTGATACCACTGGGCAGTCATTGAACTGCTACCACAAGGTAGATGGTTCAAGCCCCTCAGCAGCTTTGCAAGAGAAAGAGAAGGCTGTCTGCTTCTGTAAACATTTACAGAGGCTTGAAACCCTACAGAGGCTCACTGTGGGTCAGAATGGACTCAAGGACAGTGAGTTTGCTTTTGAGTTTTGGACCTGTAAGGGTTAAAGCCTCCATAAAAGAATATAATAAAAAATGTTTGGGGAACAAAAAGAATATAGTCACAATACCATTAATACCCCTCCCAAATAACAATGATTCTTTATCATCAAATGTCTAGTCAGTATTCACATTTCTTCCAATTGCATAACCTTTTTTTATAGTTCAGTTGAATTAGATCCAAATAAATTCATACATTGTCTTTGGTTGATATATTTCTTTAATCTGTGCTTTCCCCCTACCATTTATTTTTCTTAAAATTTGCTGCTGTTGTGCTCACTTCGGCAGCACAGATACAATTTGCTGTTGTTGTTAATGGAATGAGATAGTTTGTCCTTAAGGTTTTCCATAGCCTGAATATTATTTAGTGCATCCTCATGACCCAAGTCATGTTTTTTTATCACCTCATCTGCATGTGAAGATTAGACATTTAATAAGGAAGATTGAAGAAGAATTGATGCATATGAATTATGGTGCTTGTGAAGAATATGAAAAGTACCATGGTATGTTAGTCTGGGTAGACTAGAGAAACAAATTCATAAACACGCATATGTATATAAGGGAGAGGTTTATATACAAGAAGAATATAGCATTGAGGAAGCATCCCAACCCAGTTCAGTCCAAGTCCATAATTTTGATACTAGTCCACATGTCTGATACCAATTCATAAGTTGGGCTGAGCCCCGGTGGCGTAGTGGTTGTGTGCGGGACTGCGGTCCACTGGGATGGAGGTTCAATTCCAGCAGTGGGGCTGGGCCTCCTACTCCCACCACCGGAGAGCAGTGATGCCCAACAAACAAACAAACAAACAATTCATAAGTCCTCTTCAGACTCATGAAGCACTTGCAATGATGCCAGGACAATCACAGGCCAGTGGGTGCAGAGTCTTGTGTATCCCGTGGTGGTAGAAACATCTCAGCGCTGGCAGGAACCTCTCTGTGGCTTCTCAAGAATCTCAGCACTGGCAAGAGTGTCTACGTGGCTTTTTTGACTTCAGAGGTCTGGTTCTATGAGAATAAGTCCACGGGGCTTCTCCTCCGAGATGTCCCACAGTGAGTCAGCCTTGTGTTTTGTCAGTGGAACATCTCCAAGGGACTGAGTCATAAGTCTCTTGCCTCCAAGGGGAAAGTACAGCCAGATGTCCCAGAATTCTTAGGAGAATTCTGCCCACACAGAGGTCTCCTTGGCTATCTCCAGATTGACAGGCCAGACTCCACCCCTACACTCCCAATTCTGACATTGACACAAGAGTACATGACGGCCACACGGACTGCCAAAAGAATAAACAACTTTGTCTTGGAGGAAATAGAGCCAGAAGGCTCCTTAGAAGTCAGGCTGGTGAAATTTCATCTCGCGTACTTTAGCCATGTTATCAAGAGAGACCAGTTCCTGGACAAAGACATCATGATTTGTTTAGTAATGGGCAGCAGTGAAGGGGAAGATTCTCAGTGAGACTGATCGACAAAGGACTCAAGCCTACCAGTGTGAGGAGGGTGCAGACTGCACGGTGTTTCTTTCTGTTGGACACAGCAGTGTTATTCTGAGTTGGGACGACAGCAACCTCCTCATGGTGCAATCTAACATGTTTCTTTGTCTTCTGTATTTCCAGTAAATTGGAGGTTAGCGCTAGAACAATAATGTCCAACAGAACTTTCTGCAATGACAAAAGCTTTATACATATGTGTTATCCAATATGGTAGCCACGAGTCACAAGTGGCTAATGTGACCGAGGAACTGACGTTTCCTTTTTTCCCATCTTAACTGATTTCAATAGCCACAGGTGGCTACTATATTAGATATACAGGTGTGGCAGTCATGTGCTTATGTTAATTTCATGATTGAGATGTAGGGGTGGAGTCTAGCCTGTTAATCTGGAGATAGCCATTGAGTATCCAATGAGGCCTCTGTGTGGGCATGGCTTTCTCCTGAGACTTCTGGGAAATCTCGCGATATTTCCCTCGTGAAGATGAGAAGCTATCTTCCCCAGTTGTTGGGAGTTAGTTTCAGAGATGATGAATCACGGAAAAAACAAGCTGGCAGCGTTTGAGAAGCTGGAGGAGCCGGCGGAGAGACCACACAGCTTTGCCTTGATGCAGCCAGACCTCTGAAGCTGGGGCGGCCAGATGGAGACCTCTGCCAGCGATGAGTTGCTTCTGCTGTTGATGGACCCTGAGCCCTGGAGGCGAGGTGCCCTGCCAGCACTGGGATTCTGCACCCACTGACCTGTGACTTCGTGAGTCGGAAGGAGACTTTATAGACTGATTTCGGGCATATGGGTTAATATCGGACCTATGACTTTGGGCTGGACTGGGCTGGTATGCTTTCTCCATGTCCCATTCCTTTTGTATATAAACCCTTTCCTTATATCGATATGTGTGTCTTTGAAATTTGTTCCTCTAGTCTACCCGGACTGACACAACAGGTCTTGATCATATTCCATTTGTTTTATTTTTGTCTCAAAGCTAATTTAAATGGTAATGTGTACTTTTGGCAGAATATATGATATCTGGTTGTTTTGTGTGTTTTTAAAAAAAATTGTTAGCAGCCATTCATTAAGGATTATTGCTTAGATTCATTAGTAATTCACTAAGGACTGTAAAACACTAATTTGATCATTCCTTCCTTGTGTGTTATCATGAGAATTAAATCATATAGGAAAGGTAGATCAAAGGTCTGTCTTTCCCTTTAGCAGCTCTCAAAATAGGGGACTTTATAGCATCCTCAACTGTGGGTTTGTGTGCACAAAATCAACTGCTACTGAATGGATTTCAACTCATAGGGACCATATAGAACAGACCGTATAGAACCGCCCCTGTGGGTTTGTGAGCCTGTAATCCTTCACAGGTGCAAGAAGTCCCCTCCTCCCACGGATGGCTGCAGGGCCCAATGATTGAGCTGGAGGCTAACAGCACAATGCACAATCCATTGCGCCCCACATCGAGTGCTAGGAGGAACTCGTGTTTGAGGGGGTACCTCAAAAGAGCATAATCTTCATCTCACCCTCCCCCCACCAAAGCTATTTATTTATTTTTACTGTTTTTTTTTGGGGGGGGCATCACTGCCTCTGGTGGTCGTGGGCGCTACCCAGTGCTGCTCCTGAGAGCCGCCGCTGGATTTGAACCGCCAAGCCCACGGGCTGCAGCCCCGCACTCAACCACTGACGCCCCCGGAGCTCAGCCTCTTTATTTGTTCAAAACCACCTTATCACCTTCAAAATGCTCTCCATGACGTTTAATACATGAGTCAAATGTGCAATTCCACGCTAGGAAACATTTTCAAAATCATCTGTTTGGATGGCTGACAGCACCTCCCCACTTTTGTCGTCACCTCTTCTAGGTTGTCAAATCACTGCCCTTTCATTGTCCTCTGCATTCTCAGAAACAAAAAAGAAAATCAAATGGAGCAGAGTCAGGTGATGAAGGCGTGGGGGGAAGAGTAGCTTGCTGACTGCGAGAGCAGGTGCATTGTCGTGGTGGCAAAACCAGTCCCCCGTCTACCACAAACCAGACCTTTCGTACACTGTCATGCAATCTTTTCAGAACCTCTAAACGGAAGGCTGGATTAGCAGTCCGACTTGCTGGAATGAACTCCAAATGCACTAGGGTCGACATTTCATCCGTTCAGATGAGGTTTGTCATCAATCGACATTTCGCCTCTTGTGAAATGCGAATACCACTTGGACACTTGAGTTTTCCCCAGAGTGTTGCCCTCGTAGGGCTGTGTTCGACATCACAGCCGTTTCTGCGGCATTTTTCCCACGCAGGAAACAGAAATTTCACAGCCTCATGGTGTTCTCTGAAAGCGACCATCACAAAAAACGAGGATTGAGAGGAACTGCTTTTATGAGAAAATTCACTGTGACCAGAGAAAACCTTGCCAAGTGACACCACTGGGTGCACTAACTCAGAGCGAGTGGCTCACTGCTCCCCTAGCAGGAATGATGTGTACTCTGCTCCACCCAGCACAATTTCACTGGGGGGAGGGGGACACGCCCTCGCTCGCTATGTCAACAGTTCCTCCACATTGCCTTCCTCTGCCTTCATTTTTTGCCAACCCCCCTCTTACTGTTTATTGCCTTCCCCTGCACCCAAATGAACACTCGTCTACCCTCCACCCATCCCTTTCCGTCATTCCCCTCTCATCCCTGGTAACAAGCAAAGAATGTTTCTTTTAGTGTGAAAACCTTTTTGTGGAGTTTTTCGGTCATGGTCTCCTATCATCTTTCTCGTTTGGAGGATGACTGAAATATTTGTTATTAGTTGATATTAACATATTTCATGTATTTCATTCTGTCAGTTATTACCCATATCAATACTGAAATTACCTTCTCTTTGGCCAATGGAGGTTCTATTTGTTCTTGCATCCGTTCAACATGACAACAGGAATCTGATAAGTTCTCTTGCTATTTGTTAACATTTCCTATCCCTAATAAGCTATTTGTCCACATAGCCTAGGTCCTTTTACTGGGAACTCTTTTTCAGAGACCACAATCTGGGCACCAGGGGTAACAGCAGTACTTTAAAGTCCTTCCTCCATCCAAATCTTGCAGCACACTTGCGGCTACTCTTGAAGGTAAATAGAAGTACATTAGACAAGTGAATGGGTTAGAAGAGCTAAGGACGAGACGGGTATGACTCTGATGTACAGTCTTCCTCATAGTCTTGCCTGCCTCTGTCCAGATTTATTTCTTCTTCTTCTTTTTTTTTTGTGTGGGCATCCCTGTTTCTGGTGGTCGTAGGGCACGACCCAGTGCTGCTCCTGAGAGCTGCCGCTGGATTTGAACCGCCAAGCCCGTGGCCCGCAGTCCTGCACTCAACCACTTACCACCAGGGCTCAGTCCTCAGGTTTATTTCTTCTTATTGCAGTTCTGTGCCCTCATGACTACTAACCTCAAGTTTGGCAGTTCAAATTCATCCAGCAGCATTTTGGAAGAAAGAGCTAACGCTTTTGTTTTAGGCAAGAAAACTCAAGGAGCAGTTCCATTCTGTAACACATGGGGTTTCCATGACTCAGTATGAACCCATCTGCAAAGAGTTTTTGTTTGCCTTTTTGTTTGTGTGCCCTTGCCTTTTATGTCCTTCCGAACAGAGTGCCATGTGGGCCCGATTCTTTCCAAGGAGGCCACCAGCACCATAAAGGCAATTAATTATCCAGAACTCAGCTACAGAGAAATGGTCCCCTTCCTGTCTTGTTGGGTATCATCAGGTTTCCTTTGCATAGCTAACAAAATAATAGAATCAGAATATGTTTTAATTTTATACAAGGAAATAAAAGGCATCGGGGAGAGAAGTAGGGTGCTTCTTGAAGCTTGCTCCCCTCGTTAGTCACAAGTCCCTCTTGAGAAGCCCTTTGGAGGTGAAGGGCAAGTAGAACTCAAAGAGTGGGTACGGAGTTAGTTACAGGCAGTCTCCCTCCTAATGGGCACACCAGTAGTCGTTCTTTTTTATTCCATCACTGTGAGAATTCCATGATAAACCCACTGATATCCAACTAATCTCATATTCCTGCAATAATGCTGCTTGGCTATACTGTTCTTATTTCCCATACATTTCTGGATTTGACTTGCTAATATTGTATGTAGGGTTTTTGTGTTTGTGTTCATCAGTGAGTTCTTTGCCTCCTTCATCATCTTATTACTATGCTTTATTCATTGAATTATTTCCCTCCACATATGTGTGGTCATCTTCATTCCTATACTTGCGGGTGTGATCTTGGGAACGGGGTCTTCTGTGTTCTGCTAATGAGGTCATGGTGGTGTAGAGTGTGGCCGGAACGGAATCACTTCTCAGCTGTAAAGAGCAGATTAGACACAGATGCAAGCACAAACAGGAAAGACAGACGCCTGTGAGGATAATTAAGGATCTGGGGAATACTGGGCCTACACGAGCTGGAGGAGATGCAGGTCTTCCCCTGGAGTCAGTCCCTGAATGTAGCTTTCTAATTCTGTGCACCATTAAGGAAATGAATCTCTGCCAGGAGGCTTCAAAAAGTTCATGGGGAAATTTCATTCTCTTTTAATTTCCTTTTTCCATGAACCTTTTGAAGGTGTGTTCTTTAAAAATACCAGTTATGGTACTTGTCTTGTTCGGCTATGAAGCTCCTAATGGCTCCATCAAACGAATTAGGCAGCAATTCCGTTTTCTATTTTCTGTAACAATTTATGGTGGGATAGGGGCAGCTCGTGGAATTATTCAAACAAGTCGATCACACCCTCCCACAGGAACCAAGGGTCACCTTAACCTGTTGTTAATACAGAGTCTGCTTTGCAAAACCCAAGTGTAGCCTCAAGTGGTGCTCCCCAACACATTATATCCTCCTTCCTGGGTGGTGAGCGTGTGCGCAAGAAAGTGCCATCGACTTCACTGGTTGATGAAGGGGAAGTGATCACAACTTTGATGTACAGCAGCCTCCTTTCCCTTCTTTTATCCTTCCTTGCTCCCTCCCTCCCTTTGTACCTTCCTTCCTTCTCTTCCCTCCCTTCCTCCTTTCTTTTTCTTTCTAAGGAGTGGAATGAGGGACTTGGGGACAAACTTTTGATTTACTGATATTTTTAAGATGATGGATTTATTCTGATGTTTCATTTCTTATTGGATCAATTTTTATATTTTACACTTAGCAGATTGTCTGTTGCATCTATAGTTCCTAAGTGGCCGGCCCCCGAAATTGTTGCCTGTGATCACAAGGGTTTTCAAATCTCTTCTAGCACACTGTGCCTGTACCTTCCCTCCACAAGGCCTGCACAATGACTTTGTAGTCATGGTTCTGGATGCCGACCCTAAATTGTACAAAGTATAGTGTTCATTTATTGATAGACTAGGGAGTGTGAACCTGAGATGGAGAGAAAGCAACAACTCTTAGAACCTGCAAAGGGCATTTGGTTTGGGTTGTTGTATTTTCTCTATGGGAAAGAGCAATCAGTGTAAAATACTTCTCAGTTTTGTCACTGTATGCCTTGCTTAAGAATGTCCCGCTTGCACTGAGTCTATATTGTTTGGTCTGGCTCTTTGGGAAGTGTGACATCAGCCCTGGGTGAGTCACTGTACCCAATATTGAACTTAGAGCCACAGAGAAAGCCAGAAGTAATTATCACATTTCTGAAGCATTGGAAGGATATCATAGTGCAAACAAGAGGTAAACTGCATGCTAATCTGTAAGGCGCTGCTGTAGTTACTAACAAGAGTGGTTGGCTACAGGAAAGTTAGACTAGTCGCGGGGTTCGGAAAGGGCTTGGCTGGGCATGAGTAGCAGAGGCAGGGGTGTGCCGCCAAAGCTGTGGGGAGAAAGGTAAAACTGGTAGGGCAAAGACATGGAACCAGAACTCCCACAGGACACAGCGAGTCAAAGGAAGTCAGCCTGGAGGACCATTCCATTACAGACATAAGACAGACGTGGAGGACATACATGCTGATGTACTCTCTCAGAGACAGGAGAGAAGATCAGGTGGCCAATAGGTGGGAAAATACGTGATGCATAAGAAAATATTCTTGAAAGAGGAGCTTATGCCAAGGACTCAAGTAGAAAATATCTGGAAATGAAGATGGCAACATGTGTACAAATATGCTTGATAGAAATGATGTATTAAATGTTATGAGAGCTGTAAGAGACCGCAATAAAATCATTGGAGGGAAAAAGAAAATATTCTTATATTCTCGTACACCTGAGCTCCATAGTGTTTTTCAATGGCTGGTTTTTTGAAAGCAGATAACCTGGCCTTTCCTCTGAGGCGCTTCTGGGTGGGCTCAAAGCTCCAACTCTCTGGTTGTCAGTTGGGCAAGTTAATTATTTGTATCACTCAGTGACTATTCATATAGGTGTTTATTACACTCATTGTCATCAAGTTGATTCCAACAGGGTAGAACTGTGTCTGTGGGTTTCTGAGCCTGTGTCTTTTTGTTGTTGTTGTTGTTGCCCCAAGCCTGTAGCTCTTTACAAGAATGGAAAGATTTATCTTCCTCTCGGAGCAGCTGGTAGGCTCAAACTGTTGATCTTTTGATTAGCGGCCCAACTCCTAACCCACTCTACCACATACATACACAGAGAAATAGAGATGATCGATAGTAGATAGATAGAGGCATAGCAGCAGTAAAATTACAGTTATGAAGTAGCAACAAAAATAACTTTAGGGTTGGGGTCACTACAACCTGAGGAACTGTATGAAAGGGGCGCGGCATTAGGAAGGTGGAGAAGCACTTCACTACTGGGTCCTACATCATCCTTGCAATTGTCTGGGCCTATTCTTGCAGCCCCTGTGTCCTTCCTCCTTTACACTGCCCTTCCACTTTCCTGAGCATGATGTCCTTCTCCAAGGGCTGATCTCACCTTAGAGCCTGTCCAAAGTATGCAAGACGAAGTCTCACCGTCCTTGCTTCTAAGGAGCGCACTGACCGTACTTCTTCCAAGACAGACTTGTTTGTCCTTTTAGCAATCCATGGTATTTTCAATAGTCTTCTCCAGCACCACCATTCAAATGCACTCGTACTTCTTTGGTCTTCCTTATTCCATATCCAACTTTCACATGCATAGGAGGCCATGGCAAATATCATGGTTTAGGTCAGGCGCACTTTAGTCCTCAAAGTAACACCCTTGCTTTTTCAATACTCTAGAGAGGCAGGGCTCTCTAGGGGTTCTATAAAGTCGCCTGAACTGCCTGGTGGGAGAACAGTCCAGGGAACTGGGAGGGCGTGAGCATGGGAAAATGTTGTTCCTCCAATCTTCCTCTCAAGTTGCTCAGATAAAATCCACAAGTATGCTGACCTGGCTTCATTACAGATTAGTAACCTCCAACTTCATGCCTGAGAGTCCTTGGGCTCCACCCAGGCTGTCTCCCTGCTGCTCTGAACAATGGGTTGGGAGCTTTGTGGTTCCACAGACTCCCACCATCAGAGTCCCAGCAGGTAAGTGGGGCCTCCTTCTCCACTGAAGCAGACTTTGTCCTGAAGTGGCTTTGTCCTCGCCTCTCAGCTCTCGGGTGTCCCCATCCACCTACTAGATCCCAGCAGGGGCAGTGACTGTGTGGGTAGGCTTACCCCTTGCCTAAGGCTGACCCAGCATCTAGCTACCTGGTCCCTGGAGCTCAGCCCACTCCCACTCCACCTCTAAGATTTTTAGAACAAAAATTTTAAGTAAAGTTGCATTTTATTTATCACACAGCTTTGTATACAGTTGGGAATACCAACACAGTACTAAAGTGATGACATGTGGAAAAAGAAAATATCACGTCAAAATTATTTAGAAAAGCAAATGGTTTGAAAGCGGTGATGGCAGCAGACATGCAAAAGTGCTTGGCATAATATATGTACATATGGATTGTGATAAAGCGACACATGAGCCCCAATAAAATGATTTTTTAATTATTTAGCAATATCTCTGATTTGATTTTCAATTGCATGTAAAAGATGGACAATTAAATAAAGCTGCAGAAGAATTGGTGCATTTGACTTGTGATGTTGGTGAAGAATCTGTACCATGGACTACCAAAAGGACAAAGAAATCTGTCTTGGAAGGAGTACAACAGCCAGATGCTCCTTATCAGGGAGATTTCCTCGGGGTGTGCCTACTTCCTATATACAAGTAAACACTGTGGAGTGCCTGTTTGCGTATCACAGGTCCGATTCCTGCATCTGACTCAGCAACTTTTGATTCTTGGCCGTCAGCCATTGGGCCACCATGTTGCCTGCCAACCCTGGGAGTGAGCAGCACTTTGCCATCTGACCCGCAGACCTTGGACTCTGCAGTGACAAACCTGACCGGCCTTGGATTAATCCAGCTCTACACCCACCAGCCGGCGAACTTCCTGTTCATTTTCCTACTTCCTAGTTTGCCAGCTCTGGCAGTTACATGAGTCAGAACAAGATTCCAACTTCACATCTGACCCATTCATGACCTTGCACCGGGTGGACTTGATCTGCTTCTATAATGGTGTGAGTCACCTTCTTGAAATAAATTATCTATATTTTGACATTTTTATGCCAATATTTGTACATGACCACTTGATATAATGGAAGTATGGATGGTTACAATATTTGTAAAAGTCCTCAATAAAATGACTTAATAAAAAATAACTTATCTATCTGGAGCCCTGGGTTATATGTCGGGTTGCTAACTAATTTCAAGACCAACCATCCAAAACCACCAGTTGTTCCATGGGAGAAAAATGAGACTTTCAACTCCCATAATGAGTTACAGCCGGGCTGAGGCCTGGTCGCATAAGTGGTTGAGTGCGGGACTGTGGCCCGTGGGCTTGGCGGTTCAAATCCAGCGGTGGCTCTCAGGAGCAGCGCTGGGTAGCTCCCACGACCACCAGAGGGCAGTGATGCCCACCCTCACCCCCCCCCAAAAAAAAAAGAGTTATAGCCTCTGAAACCCAGTGTCAGCCCTCCTCTGTCCTACAGGGCTGCAACGAGTCAGAATCAAATTAATGGCAGTGGCATATCCCTGGAGAAAGACATCATGCTTGCTTGGTAAAGTAGAGGGCCAGTGAAAAAGAGGCAGGCCCTCAAACAAGATGGATTGACACATTTGGCTGCAACAATGTACTGAAACATAGGAACAAGGGTGAGGTTAGGGCAGGGCTAGGGCAGCGTTTGGTTGTGTTGTACAGGCACTGTGAGTTTGAACCAACTGGAAGGCGCCTAACAGTACATACATACCTCGTTCTGATTCTCTAGAGAACTCAGCCTAGTACATGAGGGTTTTTTTTTCCATTTCCAAGACAACCCTTAAACTTCTCTATTAAAGTATCAGTGGCCATGAAGGTGGGGGGACATAGGGGAATCTGCTCACCATGATCTACCCTCTCCCTGGGAATCGGACAACAGAGAGTGGTTGACGGGAGATATCAGACAGTGTAAGACATGAAAAAATAATGATTCATAAATTTTCAAGGGTGAGGGAGGGGAAAAATGAGGAGCTGATACCAAGGCCTCAAGGACAAAGCAAATGTTTTGAGAATGATGATGGCAACAAATGTACAAATGTGCTGGACACAATGGATTGTGATAAGAGTTGTACAAGCCCCCAGTAAAATAACTTTTAAAATAAAATAAAAGAAACGTGGTTATGACCAGCCAGAGAAAAGGTTTTTATAACCTGGTAACTTCTCAGGCTTGTTTTTGTGATTCCACTGCTTGCATCTCTGATCTTTTAAGAAATTGCAGAGAGTAGTCTTCATTAACCCTGCACACGTACATGGTAGGACAAAAGGACAAATCAGAGAAGAAAATCCACTTATTAGCTATATGCTTTTCACGATAAATTACTTATATTAACTATGAAACTAAGCACCTCTTGCGCTAGCCATCAACTAAACGATTTGATAGAATTAATAGATAGAATTTGATAGATCTGATTGAATCAGGCAGCTAGTTAGCTTTTAGTTTTCTAGGATTGGAAACTTCCTTTTTAATTCTGGGTGTGACCTTAAACCTTGCCAAAATATTCTTAGGTTGATTTCATTAGCTTAACTGTCAAAAGATGGGGAGACTTAAGTTTTGTTATAGGAGTTTCATTCTATTTCTTATTTATTAACTACATATATAGCAAAGCATTTATCTGTTTCTTTGAATTTTTGGTGTCACCTTAGCAGCAGGCTTTGGGTTTGTTTAGTTTGGGGGGCTTTTTTCATTGAAAACTTTGGGCTCTTAATTTTTATTCTTTTATTTTGTTAGAGTCAACTATTCTGTGTTTTGGGGTTTAAAAAAATTTTTTTTCCCTTTAAAAATAACATCCAGGGCTGAGCCCCGGTGGCGTGGTGGTTGTGCGCGGGACTGCGGCCCACTGGGATGGAGGTTCAATTCCTGCTCCCAGGAGCAAAGGCTGGGCCTCCTACTCCCACCACCTGAGGGCAGTGATGCCTAAAAAAAAAAAAAAAAAATCCAACCACAAAACCTACTTCCATAACATGTTATTTTGTAAGTCTATTTATAAGACTCCCCTCCCCCCTGCAAGCCCACCTTGCTGGTTTCTGAATGTTAACAGAAGAGCAATCAAGGGAACCGAGGACAGTGTCCACCCTACAGTGTTAGCTTTCTTTATTTTACTCTGGGAAATACAGACTGCCATTAGGATTTTGACATTTTGGAATCTCAATTTTCCAATTGTGTTATTCAATAAGTTCGAGATTATACGATCTCTATAAGTGTGCTATTCAATTAATAAGTTCGAGATTATACGACCTAGAAGACATGTGAAGAGTTATTTTAAATTTTTACAGATTTTTAATGGCCAAATAGCACACTGATCCCTTACCTATCACAAATTTTTTTTTTTTAGGCATCACTGCCCTCAGGTGGTGGGAGGGGGAGGCCCAGCCTTTGCTCCTGGGAGCCGGAATTGAACCTCCATCCCAGTGGGCCGCCGTCCCGCGCACAACCACTACGCCACCGGGGCTCAGCCCACCTTTCACAAATTTATTTGTCAAAGAAATCAGTGTTAAATTTTTTCCCAGGGAAAGTAATACAGCAAAATCACTCATACGCTGATTGAATAAGTAGCAACTCATGAGAAGATTATCGATTTTTTCCTGTTTATCTAACACTTCTCCAACACTTGATGTAGTATAAAGAAGTTTGAGACCCCCAGAAAACATTCCACTCTCAGTACCAATTGTGTTAGACAGGGTTCTTTCTCTAGAGAGAGAAAACCAGAACACTTCTGATTAGCTAGCTAGCTAAATAGACAGACAGACACAATGTGGAGGAATATAACAGCCAATTAGTACACACAGCAGTACAGAGGGATCAACTCAACTCACTTCAGTGGAACAGCTAATATATTGGAAGTACTTCAACTTACGAGGGCTGCTTGGTCAAAGGTCAAAGAAGCAGACAACTGAGTCTTCCTTATGACAGTACAGGCAGCCCAACCACAGGCAGCAAACAGCAGGCTGGCACAATAAACCGACCTATCACAACAGGCTAAACTCCACCCCTGGGGAGGGGGTTCATGGAGTGCAGACCCAATGCCCATCTGTAGACAATTGTACATCCCCCTACAGAGAGATCACAGGGAAGGGATGAGCCAGTCAGGGTGCAGTATAGCACGAATGAAACACAATTTTCCTCTAGCTCGCTGGTGCTTCCTTCCCCCCAACTAACATGACCTCAATTCTAACTTACAACTCAGATTAGAATAGCACATGCACACTGCTACAGACAAGAGCCTGCAACACAGGGAATCCAGGATAAGATAAACCCCTCAGTTCAACAATGAGAATAGAGATACCAGGAGGAGCAGGGGAGAAACGGGGAGTCAATCACAAGGATCATGTAACCCCTTCCCAGGGGAATGAACAATGGAAAAGTGGGTGAGGGGCAATGGAGAATGAAGTAAGATATGAAGATAATAATCTGTAACTTAACAAGGGTTTGTGAGGGAGGGCGGGCAAGGGAGGAAGGGGAAAGGAATAGGAAGCTGATATCAGGGGCTCAAGTGGCAAGAGATTGCTTTGAAAATGATGATGGCAGCATATGTGCAAATGTGCTTGACACACTGGATGAATGGATGGTGATAAGAGATGTAAGAGCCCCCAATAAAAGTATTTAATAAAAATTTTTAAAAACTCCACTCATACACACTTAATAGTCTCAAATTCACAACCGATAATGTAACTACCACAGTTATTTAATTTTGTCGTATAATTATTTGTAGTATTCTTTTATAGCTTTTAATTCTCTAATGTTAATAGAAATATCCCTTATTTCATTTTTGATTTCCATACTTTGAATGTCCTCTGCTTTTTTCTTGGTTAGTTTAGTTAAAGGTTTGCCAATTATCTTGATCTCGTCAACAAAACAAGTTTTTGTTTAATTGGTTTTCTCCATTTTCTATTTAATCAATTTCTGCTCTAAACTTTATTATTTCCTATCTTCTGCTGCTTTTCTCTTTTCATTGCTTTTTTTTTCCTGGTTCCTTGAGGTGGTAGGCTGGTCTGTCGAATGGAAGTCTTTTGTGTTTTTTGATACTGGTATTTACAAAAAAAATTTTAAGTAAAAAGTCTTGGTATTTGAAGTACTGCTAAAAGTTTCAAAGTCTCGCTTTCGTTGCCATCCTAAATTCTGATATGTCATGTTCTTATTCATATCAAAATATTTTCTATTTTTCCTTTTGGTCCGTTAAATATTTAGGAGAGTGTTGTTTAATTTCTGCAGATGGTGAATCTTTCTGTTACTGACTTTCTTTATATCATTGAACTTCATTCACATGTGATTGAAGAGCATTGTATTATTTGTTCTTCTAAAGTGATTCAACCTTTCTTATGACCTACATATCTTCTATTCTGGAGTTCCATGTGTAATTTGGAAGAATGTGTATTCTGCAAGTCTTGCACAGAGTATTCTATAAGTTGCTGTTAAATTTAGGTGGTAGAAAATTATTTCCCTCTTTCACCTCCTTCTTGATCTGTAAAGTTATTTTGTCCTTTATTGAAATGGGTATTTGGAGTTTTCAGTTATTATTGCTGAAATTTCTGTTTTTCCTTTCAATTTTGCTTTATGCATCTGACTCTCTGTAGTTAGGTCCATATCTGCTTATAAGTGTTATATCATCTTGATACATTGATACTTTTATCCTGTGTATTGTCCCTTTACTCTGTTTCACAGTTTATCTTGTTTGATATTGGTAACACCATTCCAGCTCTATTTTGATTACTATTTCACTGTGTATATATGTATATATATTTAATAATTTTATTGGGGGCTCTTACAGCTATTATAACATTCAATACATCATCTGTATCAAGCACATTTGCACACATTGCCACATTAATTTCCAAACATCTTCCACTTGAACCCTTGGTATAAGCTCTTCCTTCCCTCTCCTATTTATATTTTTTTCTTACCCCCCTCCCCCAGTTCTCATCATTGTATATTTTTTACATTCTCAATCTGTCGACCTGCTGGTAGATAAAGTAAAAGTATGTCTCTTACAGACAGTATAGAGTTGAATTATTTTCTAGATTCATTCTTCCAGTCACTTTTTAAAATTGTAGTATTTCATTTACATTTAACATAATAGTAATAATATGTACTGATGAATATATGCTAATAAGGCAGTATTTACATCTGTCATTTTGCTATTTTTTCTGTATGTCATTTTTTTCTGTTGCTCTACTCTTTCATCACTGCTTTTTGCTTTAAACAATATACTTCATACTTATCTACTGGGTAAAATAGATGTTTCCTAGTGTACCCTTTTAGTTCCCTTATTTACATATGTATATATTTGACTTTTCTTAGTGATTGCCCTCGAATTACAATTAACATATTCATTTATAACGATCTAATTCTGATGAACACTAACTTATTTCAGTAGCGTATAAAACTTTGCTTTTATCTAGCTTCTTATCCTCCTCCAGATTTGTATCACATCAATTATATCTTCATGCCCATCAATACAGGTTTATAATTACTGGTTTTTGCAGCTGCTTTTTAAATCAGATAGGAGTAAAAAAGTTATAAGTAAAAGGTACATTTTTTGTGCTTGTATGTATGGATTGTGCTTTATGTATGGATTGTGATAAGAGTTGTATGAGTCCCCCAAAAGTGATTTAATTAAAAAAGAAATTATTAGAGATAGACACACACCCACACAAAGTACATTTATATTGTCCTTCACATTTGCCTATGTAAAGTTACCTTTATTCATTCTTTATTTCTTTCTGTGGATTTAAGTTCCTATTTAGTGCCCTTTTTTTAGCTGAAGGGCTCATGTTAGTGCTCTCTGTAAGGTAATTATACTAACTGCCATCAAGTCAAATTTTGTCAGTTTCTATTTATCTACGAATGCTTTAATTTATTTTTACTTTTCAAAACATTTTTGCAAGCTTACTTTCATTCTTCTCCTTTCCAGTGACACAAGAACAGAAAGCAAAATGATGGAAACCATCTAAATGCTTGCTGTGCTCTCCAGGACTGTCCCCCACAAAATATAATCATGCAGAGCCTAATGGCCGAAGTTCAACCGCCTGGATTCACATCCCACTTCCCCAGAAGCACTGACCCGCAATTTGTCTTTGGACAAGTTAGCTTCTTGGGGTGTCAGTTTCCTTATCCGTAAAATTGGGGTGTGGTGCCAGTCATATCTACTGCAGGCGAATTGCTTTGGACAGTGTCAAGAATGTAATAGGTGTCCGATAAATCCCACCCCCTCTTACCAGTTCTGACGCATAGTGAGCCTGTGGAACGGAGTTGAAGTGCTTCATGGGGTTTCTTAGACTTAATGTTTTCTTGCTTACTTGCTTTTTGAAAGTGTACTATTGAGGCTGAGCGCTGGTGGCGTAGTGGTTGTGTGTGGGACTGCGGTCCACTGGGTTGGCAGTTCAAATCCAGCAGCAACTCTACAGGAGCAAGGCTGGGCTTCCTATTCCCACCAAGGCAGTGATGCCACAAAAAAAAGTGTATTATTGATAGAAATATATATACATATATACATATATAATTCCATAGGTCAATCACATCCAGCAGAATTGTACATTTGCTACCACAATTAGCTTTCAAACATGCCCTTTCTACATGGAATCCTTGACATTATCTCCCCTTCACCCTGCCACGACCACTGTACTCCCTCCTTCTGAAACCTTGCTGTGTCTATATCCCCCTTATTCTACTTGCTTTCTCTTATGGTTCATCTATAGGTTTCCTATAAGGGGGGTTTACCCTCTTGAAGTTGTATTATGTTTTTTCATTTTTCAGTATATGCAGACAGTTGTATCTGTTTTTCTGTGATGTGACTAGTGGGTTTGAACTACGGATCTTGTGGTTAGCAGGCCAGTGCTTAAACCACTGTCACTAAATTCTATCAATTCTGTTACCAAAATTCCTTTAAAGCTGTCACCTGGATGACCTCATTGTTTCTTTTTAAGCATGCTTCAGGCATAGCCAAACGCTTTCCCCTGCTTATACATGTTCCTGTTCCAATCTCTCCACCACCTGCAGAAGAATCTTTTAAAATTCAAATCCAGTCGTGCCACTTTCCTTCTCAGAGACCTTTCGTAGCTTCCCACTGTCAACAGGATCAAGTTCAAGCTCCTTAAACTCATTGCTGTTGCGTCAATTCCCACTCATAGCAACTTTAAAAAAATCATTATTGGGGACTCATACAACTCTGATTACAATCCACACGTCAGTTGAATCAGACATGTTTGTGCATATGTTGCCATCATTCTTTTCTAGACATTTACTTTCTTTTTTTGTGTGTGTGGGCATCACTGCCTCTGGTGGCCGTGGGCGCTACCCAGTGCTGCTCCTGAGAGCCGCCGCTGGATCTGAACCACCAAGCCCGCGGGCTGCAGTTGTGCACTCAACCACTTATGCCACCAGGGCTCAGCCCCACTTTCCCTTTTTCTGTATTTAAAAAAAAAAACATTTTTATTGGGGGCTCATACAACTCTTATCACGATCACATCTGTACATTTGTTGCCATCATCATTCTCAAAACATCCTCCTTCTACTTAGGCCCTTGGTATCAGTTCCCCATGCTTTCCCTTTATAGGACACAGTGGAACTGCAGGCTTCCAAGGCTGTAAATTTCCACGGGAGCAGAAAGCCACCCCTTTCTCATACAGGGTGTCAGGTGGATTTGAACTTCTGACTTTGAGGTTATTAACTCAAGGCATAAATTCCTTAATTGCCCTAATTTGGTTGCAACTTATCACGTGAGTTGCTGTCCCTGTATTGTCCTCTCTGCGCAGGTCCTGCCAGTTCCCATGTAGTTCCTTACCTCAGGAACAGGGACCTGACTGATCAAGGCAAATTCTCTTTGCAGACTCTGGGGTAAGTCTGGGCTGAATGGAAAGGCCATTCTAGATGACAAGGGCAGACAAGGAGGGAGAGTATGCTGGAAGTATATTTCACACAGGTTAAGGCACAAGTACAGAGCCCTGGCTATTCACCCAGGGACCTCTGGTGGTAAGCTGCCTCAAAGATGGCTTCCCAAGAGGCGCTCTCATGCACGCTCCTTCCACATGGAAAAGGGCTAAGCTATGTAGCCCACACCGTGTACCGAGGAATGACCGTTTGTGACTTCAGAGGTGAGGCCATGCCAGAAACTGCCACTTTTGCACAGGGTCTCTCGGTCCCGCACTGCAGGAGAAGCCAGCTGCATGTTGGCAGGACCGTCAAGTAGCCCTGGGAGAAGTCCGCACGGGAAGAAACTGAGGTCTCCTGTTGCCAGGCACAGGAGCGAACCGACTTGGCAGGGAACACCCCCCCTCCCCCCAGCCCTGGTCCAATTGCCAGAAGCTCTGGCCTAGGCTACCAGCTGGCCCACAATCCCTGGGACACTCCAAGTCAGAACCACCCTGCCAAGCTGCTTTGGGGCTCCTGATCCTTAGCCACTGTAAGAGCCTGCTGATTTTGGATATGTCTGCTGATGCCGGGATAACTTGCTACCCAGCACTACCGAATTAATACCCTACCAGAAGAGCACCTCTCAGCCAGGTGGTCTTTGGACCCTGACAGCTTGGGCTACTGCCAGATTCCTGAGGATTGCAAATTGCATTGCCATTTCATTTAGATGTTTAGAAAAATCCAATATTTTCTATCATCACTAATACTTTTTATTACCACCATTAAATGCTATAAAGGAAATATCATTCTTTTCGAACCAAGCCTCTAATAGACACTCCCATATGAACAATACAACTTCTATCATTTTCCCTGTGTGAAAAGCTGTAAACTCTCCGCTCCCCCTATACACACACACACACACACACACACACACACACACACACTGTGCCCCTACGGACTGCTCACTTCCAGAAACACATTCTCTCTCTTCGAGTGGCCCCATTCTTTCTTTCTTTTCTTTTTTTTCAAGGGGCTCTTTCAACCGAGCCCCACACTTCAACATGCACTCACCGGTCCTTGAGACAACAACTGGTTGTCAGTGAAATTGGCTTAGATTTTCCAAGTGGAAGGCCAAACCATCACCTTTCCCATGACGGGTCAAGGTTGCTATCAAATTTTTCAGTCCAAGGGCCCCCTTGGGTCGTGGTTTTCCATTGTCCAGAGGGAGTAGTGCCACCTCGGGGCTTCCATCACAGCAGGTGGCATGGTGGGCTGGGTTTGTCCTGGATCCCGGGATGTGGCCTGGGAAAAGAGAGCACACTCACGGAAAATGCCCCCAAGCAGGGCTTTCTCCTCCGTTTATCATCTGTAGCCCTGGTAACCTAGGGAGTTAGGAGTTGGGTTGCTAACCTCAAGGTCAGCAGTTAGAGAACGCAAGCCTCTTCGAGGGAGATGGACAAGGGCTTCTACACCCCTAAAGAGTTACAGCTTTCTTCATCACAATTGCATATGCACACTTTGGTCTTCAGCGATCATGTTGGAAAGGCGAGCATCATGGCATGCCAATTTGATAGGACAAAGAGTTCTTGCCTTGAGGAAGTACTTGAATGGAGGCCCAATGTTCATCTGCTGTGTTAATACTGAACCTATAAATATGTGCACATAAATATATTTCCCCATCATCATATATAAATATATTTACCTATGTACATGCCTATATTTAGACCGCTATACATGACCCTTGCCTCCTAGTTCCTTTCTCTATTTTCTTTTACTTCTCTCTTGTCCCCCCATCACGATCAGCCTTCATTTGTATTTCAGTAATTTCTCTTGGTTACATTACCCTTGATCAATCTCTACAAGGCCTTTCACACCCTCCTTGCCACTGATTTTGAATCACTTGTTGTTCCCTTGTCCCTGGGTGCCCGGCTATCAAAAGATATAGGATCGGGGTCTTAAAGACTTGAAGGTAAACAAGCAGCCATCTAACTCACAAGCAACAAAGCCCCCATGGAAGAAGCACACCAGCCTGTGTGACCACGAGGTGCCAAAGCGATCAGGAATCATGCATCAAAGAACATAAAATCATACCATTGTATGCCTTCGCATTGGGATCACTGAAGACAAATATATGCATAAGCAAATGTGGTGAAGAAAGCTGATGGTGCCCAGCTATCAAAAGGTATAATGTCTGGGGTCTTAAAGGCTTGAAAATAAACAAGCTGCCATCTAGCTGAGACGCAACAAAGCCCACGTGGAAGAAACACACCAGCCTGTTTGAGCACGAGGTGTCCAAGGGATTGGGTGTCAGTCATCTAAGAACTAAAAATTTTATTATTGTAAATAAAGGTGAGTACAGGTCGGGGACCCAAAGTCCATCTGTAGGTAACAGACTTCCCCTTACAGAGGAGTCACACCCATTAGGAGGAGACAAATCCATTAGGGTGCAGTGTAGCAATGATGAAGCATAGAACTTTCCTCTAGTCCTTCAGTGCTTCCACCTTCCCACTGTCATGATCCCAATTCTACCTTACAAAGGCAGCTAGATCAGAGGACGTGCACTGGTACAGATAGGAGCCGGAAACACAGGGAATCCAGGACAGGTGATCCCTTCAGGACCAGTGGTGAGTGGCGATACCAGGAGGGTGGAGGGCAAGTGGGGAACTGATTATAAGCATCTACATATAACCTCCTCCCTGGGGTACAGTCAGCAGGGAAGTGGATGAGAGGAGACATCGGACAGAAAGATATGACAAAGTAATAATAATTTATAAATTATCAAGGGTTCATGAGGGAGGAGTGAGCAGGGACGGAGGAGAAAAGAGTGAGGAGCTGATGCCAAGGGCTTAAGTAGAAAGCAAATGTTATGAGAACAATGAGGGCAACGAATGTACGCATGTGCTTGACACACAATGGACTTATGCATGGATTGTGATAAGAGTTGTATGAGCTCCCCAATAAAAGGATTTTTTTAAAAAGAGTCACAGCCTGGGAAAT
This sequence comes from Nesogale talazaci, assembly GCA_004026705.1. Lineage (NCBI taxonomy): Eukaryota > Metazoa > Chordata > Mammalia > Afrosoricida > Tenrecidae > Nesogale > Nesogale talazaci. Next base: position 21,271 of record PVJH01029415.1, read on the forward strand.
CCACAGGGGCTGTTCCACTCTGTCCTACAGGGTTGCTGTACAGCCACTCAATCAATAGCAGTGAGTTTGAAGGGTTGCTTTTATTTGTTTGTTGTTTGTTTTTAGTTTTCCCAAGGACCAGCTGCATGAGTTTCACCTGGGAAACTTGTTAGAACTGTTCAGTGCCAGTGAATCAGACCTGGCGGCGGAGGGGGGGGGGGGGGCTGTCAGGTTGTGCTTTCATAAACCCTCCAGGGGATTCTGACCTCCTCTCAAGAGTAAGAACACTGTGCTCAGCCCTCTGCTTTTATCAGAGTGCATCTTTCCTCATCACGAAGTTCCTCAGCCTGGACTAGCTGGAGGCAACAGTAGGCGCTGCAGGTCCACGGTAGACCGGGCAGGTCTCTGGAGGTGCAGATACTTCCAGGTAAGCGCTGGGACTCTTCTTCAACCAGAGAGTCTGTAGGGGTAGGGGTCATGTTAGCTGCTGCCGTTGAGTGGATGCCCAACTCATGGGGACCCCAGTGCACAATGGAGGAGCGCGTTGCCCAGCCCTGGCCCTCCTTGTGGACCACGTCGATGGGATTGCTGTAACCCACAGGGTTTACACAGGCTGAATTTCTGAAGGAACTCACCAGGCTTTTCTTTCTAGTCCATATTCATCGGGAAGCTCTGCTAAAATCTCAGCATCATAGAGCAACACACCAGCTTCCACGGACAGACCAGCGATAACCACATGTGCTAGTCGGTCCAGAGTTAAACCCAGCTACCACCGAACCACTGAACTCCAGTGAGAGCCTCCTCATAAGAGAAAGACATAAAACTGTCCAGAGGGTGGCTCAGAAGGGTGGGATTCAAAATCTCAAGTAGCTTCTATTTTCCTTTTGTTTTAAGCTTCGGATACAAAGTAGCAACGTCTTTGTCCTTGGCATATTAACCCTATTGGTCTATACAAAGCTTGCCATGTCTCTGTGCATATTTCATTTTATCTCCGTCCTCACTCATCCTTCCCTCTCCCCCAAAGTAATCATTTTAAGGTATAGCTTTTCATTTCTCTGTACACCTGTTAAATGGATAGTGTGCTGTCTTTTATTATGATGTAAATTTTATAGCCGTGTGACCTGCATATGAGGAAATATGTGCACCTATCCTAACTGCACAGCTTGGTAAATATTCACAAAGCGAAGCACCTGGGTAACCAGCACCCCAGAAGCTTCCTTGTGCCCCAGGGTTATTTGTCTCCAGGCTTCTAACAGCATAGATTCATTGTCCCATGCCTGGCACATGAAAGCTTATATTTGTATACGCATGTTATAATTTACAGAAATGGTATTAGGTTGCTCACTTCTTTCCTTTTCTTAAATCAAGGACTAAGATTTTCAGATCCATTATTGTTGCAACGTGCACCTGTAATCCACTTCTTCTCATAGCTGCATGAGAGTCCACAGTATGCACTCATCACTTTACAATTACCTTCAGTCCCCAGTGTAGGAAGCCCGGTGGAGTTGTGGTTCTTCATTGGGCTGCTGCCTTCAGGTCAGCAGTTCAAAACTACCAGCTGCTCTGCTGGAGAACAATGAGGTTTTCCACGAGCACCTATAAAGACTTACAACTTCAGACCCCAATATAGGACCACTGTGCTTCAGATTTGACTGGATCATACCCGCCCCCATCACCACCACCAGGAGCCCTAAATTCATCATGTAAGCTTTTCTTATCTGGGTCCCAAATACGGTCCCTTTTCCAATTCTGTCATTCCACCTAAGATTGCAATGTCCTGCTCTGCCACCACTCCTGATTTTGTGATGACGCTCCTTTGTTTTCCACATGTTCTACTTCATCCATGCGGCTGTTTGGGACACTCCAATGGCCTTGGGCTGAGGGTCTCTTCAGCCTGATGATTCATTTTTGTCTGTGCCCTCCCCTTGTCCTGTTTAAGACTTTATGATGCTATGTTAGAGGCTATGTCAGCCAGACACTCCTGGATAAGGCTTAGGACGGGCCCAACCTATCAATTGGGTCTCAGTCACATGCCACCTCCTTGGTGTCATACATTTTTTGCATAAGAGAGACACTGCAATCTCTCTCTCTCTCTCTCTCTCTCTCTCTCTCTCCCTCCCTCCCTCCCTCTTCACCTTCCTGCTCCCTGGGAATCTGCCTGCCTCCAGGAGTGACGCCCAGTCAGTCATCTGAGAGAACCACGCCATGCTTCCCATGACTGCCCCCATCAGCCTGTGATCTCGTGCTTTTTGTGTCGTCAGCCTGCAGCTGAATGAGTCTGGAGAAGGATTTATGGACTAACTCAGGATTTACGGATTTGAGTTGGATGAGACGGGGGTGCCTTCTTAATATATAATTACCTCTTGATATAAAACTCTTTCTTCTACATATGTGAGCCCCACTGGATTTGTTTCTCTAGACAAACCAGCAATAAAAATTCATATAAACTATATTTGAATGGAGGGTGTCTCTGTTTTCCTCTAAAACTGTAAATAATTTGCAAGGTAAACACAGGCTTACTGGTGCTTGGTGAACAAGTTCACACATTTTTACCACACCAAAGATTCGAAGTATGACTAACATTTGTCCCAACTTGTTGCAGTCTCTAGCAAAGAGGAATGCTGTGGAGTCCCTGGCCAGTCTCGGTCAGAGAATCTGATTCCTTTTCCTAGCTTCCCATTGGATGCTTGATTGTGGAACAACTTTAAGCATGCCTCACCACTTGATTTCAGGAACTTCTCCACAGGTAGCTGCATCCGAGACTCCAAAGTATTCTGGTGTGTGGACTGATTGTGAAACTGGATGACTGGCAGCCATGCTGCTCTCTGCGTGACCCACCTGGGTTGACTGTGTCGACAAGCTGTGTTTAGAGAAGCCAGTTAGCTAATCCCATGAAAACTGAGTACTTACCTTGCAGTGTTGGTTTAAGAGAAAGTGTGCAAAATGTACAGTGAGCTAAAGACTGGTAGTGCTTATGACTGATAAAATAGGGCTGTTGACTTTTAGGCTTTGCTTCTGAGATGTCTCTGGGCTAATTTGAACCACCAACCTTTTTAACTAACAGTCAAGAACTTAACTGTTGGTGCTGTCACAACAATTAAGGAGTTACAGGGAGTGTAATCAACAGGGCTGTTGACTTTTAAAGAACGATGTGCATACCTTCAACTTCTTTAGGGATAGTCACTTAAAAATGTCCAGCGTGGCCTGAGCTCCGGTGGCATAAGTGGTTGGGTGCGGGACGGCAGCCCGCGGGCTTGGCGGTTCAAATCCAGCGGTGGCTCTCAGGAGCGGCACTGGGTAGCGCCCACCACCACCGGACGCAGTGATAACCAGACACAAAAAAATGTCCACAGTTGGGGGATGAGGACTATAATCTCGAGAGGCACCAAGGTCAACTGGCATAAAATAGTTCACAAAGAGATTGTTCTGCATCCCACTTTTCGTTTGTTTTTCTCCCTCCTCCCCCACTGCTCCCCCAGGCTTTCTTGTAACCTTCAAAGTTTGCTCTTTTGGGTGTGAAAATAATTTTTTCTTGATTTTTTTTTCTTTTATAATCACGATCCCAGTATTTCTCTTGGTGAGACTGATTAAATTTGCTGAGCACACTGTCTTCCAAATTCGTCCATGTTGTGTTTGACAGTCTCATCGCTGCATTTTAGGAATGCATACGGTGCCATTTTAAGCATGTACGGGAATTTACTTATCCGAGTGTGTTGGCTCTGCAACTGACTTCGATGAAGTAAACTGGAAGCTCAGAAGCAGCCAGCTAGGGCTCAAGAAGAATAATGATGAAAATCAAAAGCCAGGTGGAAACATTTCATCCAAAGACTAGACGGAATAACGGACCCCATAAACATTCCGGGAGCCCCAGAACAGAGCCTGGCCACTGCCCCCGGCTCTGAAAAGGCGCACAGCACAGTGAACATTGACACATTTCATTTTGCTTTCCCGCCTGCGAGTCTCTTTTGTCTCTTTGTTTGAACTTTTCATTGTGAATTAGGTGAGTTTACAGAGCTGGCCATTTTTCATTTACACATTTGGACTCCGTCTCAAGACCCTCAATGTCCTGTCACGGACCGGTTTCCCTTCCTCCTTTCCTAACCCTGGGAACTCTGTCCTCGGGTAAAGGCTGCCCGTTTGATCTTAAATGATCTTAAATGACTGTTCTCCCTCGGAGATGGGTTCCCTTCCACACCCGAAGGGTCATGATCTTGGGGGTCCCACCAGTCAGCCTGGCCTCTTGGAAGATTCTGACGTGTCTTCTGCATTTTTCTTCCACTCGAGCCAGGACCCTCGCACTTCTTTGGGATCTACACCTAAGAACGGAATGGCCGGGGCACGTGGTACATGTTTCTCTGTGGGAAAAACCTGAAACTGCCTGCCCCCACCAAGAGGGTCCTCTCGGAAACCCCTGTAAGGTCATTACGAATTGAAATCAATGGCAGGGGGTGGGGTTTGGGCTTTAAATGTTTAACCTTGAAGCCCTTCTTCTGGAAGGTGAAGTCAGAGAGAAGCTCTGGACAGCCTGGGCTGTGGCCGAAATCCAAAGAGGAGGTGGGAAGGGACAGGGAAGGAAGATTGTGGAATCCAGCAAATGTCATGTTCCCTTTTCCTGAAGGGAACACATTTGCCACCAGTTTATTTGGACTCAAAATAAGCCATGTTCCTCGCCTGGAAGGCATCTTGGAAACGTTTTCAAGCCCAAGCCTTTGCCGTGACAGTAACCTGAGAGAACTTTGGTGCGCGGCCCTCGTCTTTGGGAGACCTCTGCTCGCTCGTATCTGGGCAGTCATGAGCGCGGCCAC
>PVJH01029416.1:0-26062 GCA_004026705.1 Nesogale talazaci
CTTCTGTGCGGGGTATTCCATTGTCTACAGTTAGGCTTTGGTTCTCTGCTTCGAACCCCCTCGTTTTCAACAATCAGGTTTTTTGTTTTGTCTGTATGGATTTTCTGATGCCTCTTACCTGGTCCTAATGACACCTCATGATCATGCACAGGCTGGTGTGCTTCTTCCATGTGGGTTTTGTTGCTTCTGTGCTAGACGGTCACTTGTTTAACTTTAAGCCTTTAAGACACCACTCACTATATCTTCGGATAGCCGGTTACCATCAGCTTTCTCCCCCACATTTGCTTATGCACTCATCTTGTCTTTAGCAATTGTGCCTAGCAGAATGCCAGTTTGTCAGAATGGTGTATTCGTGCATTGAGGGCGAGTATAAGCACTGACCCAAGGTCGACTCTTATTTTGAAGAGGCAGCTCTTCTACTTGTCTTTTTGAGTGCCTTCCAACTGGAGCGTGAACTCTTCCGGCCTCTGGAGCAGCCATTGTCCTGCTACTGCTCATAAGATTTAGTTGGCCAGTTTTTCATTAGTAGTCTGCCAGGTACTTTTCTCTAGTGTGTTTTAATCTGGAAACTCTGCTGAAAGCTATTTACCCATACATAGGTAACCTTGTTGGTATTTGAAAGATTGATGACACAGTTTCCAGCATTATAGCAATATGCAAGCCATAGTACGGCAAACTGACAGATAAGTTGTGGCATTTCTAGATATTTCATATTAATGGTCACACACAATGTAGTTCTTTTTGTGTCGCTCCTTTTTCACTTGTTTTCAGAATTCAGTCACATTGTAACAACATTTAGTCTTTTGTGGCTCAGTAGGGTTCAATTTTGTTCATCTGCAGGCACAATTGCCACATTGTGTTTATCTGTTCATCTTTCAGTGTGGCGACTTGGGCTGTTCCTTCTTTGCAGCTATCGTGAATGATGCACACAGGGTCCCTGTGGGTTGGAATTGAATTGATGGCGGTGAGTTTGGCTTAGTGGTCCTGGTACATTGTTAGTGTTAGCGCCATCCAATCGGTTCCAAACCATACATGCAAACATACATACAGAACAAAATATTGCACCAGCCTCACAGTTTGTTGGCGCTCACTGATGCAGTCACTGTGTCAGTGCTTCTTATCTAGTGTCTTACCAGTTGTTTTTTTGGGGGGGAGGGGGGCATCACTGCTCTCTGGTGGGAGTGGGAGGCCTAGCCTTGCTCCTGGAGAGCTGCTGCTGGATTTGAACCGCCAACCCAGTGGCCCGCAGTCCCTCACTCAACCACTGCACCACCGGGGCTCAGCACTTCCCAATTTTCTGTTGCTGCTCTCCTTTATCATGCATGTCCAAGGACAGCACTCTCCTTATCTCAAGCTCACTGCCATCCATCCATTTGATGATGACTCAGAGTGGCCTGGTAGAACAGGGTAGACCTGCCCGTGTGAGTTTCTGAGACGATAGAAAACCTCATAAAACACATCCAAAATTATTTTTAGTTTTAAAAAAAAAACCCCACATCCAAAGTAAATGCGATGAAATCTTGCCATCCTTGTCATCAGAAGAACCATTTTGGCTGTACTTCTTCCAACACAGATTGGTTTGTTCTTTGGCAGTACACGGTACTTTCAGTAGTTTTCATCAGAACCATAATTAAAAAAATTTTTTCATGTTTTCCTGCTCTAAAAACTGGTTGCATCTTATTGTGGTCAGGTGCGTCTTATAGTCTGAAAAATACAGTATGTCCTTGTTCTGTCCTTACAACTGTCCCTTGATCAGTGTACAGATTTTGCATGAGCACAATGAAGTGTTCTGGATTTCCCAATCTTCTCCGGGCTACCCATAATTTATTTATTATGGTTTGCATAGTTGAGTTACTTGGCACACTGAATAAAACACAAACCAATAATCTCTTTCTGGGCTGAGCCCCGGCGGTGTAGTGGTTGCGTGCGGGACTGCGGCCCACAGGCTTGGCGGTTCAAATGTAGCAGCAGCTCTTCAGGATCAAGGCTGGGTAGCCCCCACGACCACCAGAGGGCAGCAATGCCCCCCCCCCCAAAAAAAAAACAAAAACAAAAACAAAATAATATATTTCTGGTATTGTCTGCTTCAAGCCAAGATCCACCTGGCATCAGCAATGATACATCCCTTCTTTCATGGCCTCTTCTGAATTTGGCCCAAACCTCAGATAGCATCTGTCTTCAATGTACTGCTGTAACTGTTGTTGGGTGATACTCAGCAAAATTCTACTTGGATGTCATGCTAATGATAATTGTTCTACGATTTGTACATTGTTGGGTCACCTTTCTCTAGAATAGATACAAATAGGAATTGCTTCAAGTCAGTTGGCCAGGTAGCTGCCTTCCAAATTTCTTGGCATAGACTAGTGAGCGCTTCCAATGTTTCATCAACTTATTGAAACATGACCGTTGGTTACTTCATCAATTCCTACATCCTTGTTTTTGGCTAATGCTTTCAGTGTAGTTTGAACTACTTCCTTCAGCCCCATTGGTGTTTTTGCTCGTACGCTACCACTTGAAATGACTGAAAATTGAGTGGTTCTTTTTAGGTACAGTAGCTGTGTATTCTTTCTATCTTTTGATTCTCCTTACATCTTTCAATATTTTACTCAAAATATTTCAGTATTGCCACGGGCGTCTTGAAATTTTTTCTTTAGTTCTTTCAGTTTAAAATGTGATAAGAATGTTCTCTCCCCCGCCCCCAACCATAATTCTTGGCACATTTCATTATGATTTACTTCGCCTTCTCAAACTGCCCTTTGAAAATTTCTGGTCAGCCTTTGACTTGATTTCTGTCATTTGCCTTAGTTACTCTGTAATCCAGAGCAAGTTTCCGAGACTTCTGGCGTCCACTTTGATCTTTTTTTCCCTCTCGTCCTTTAAATGACATTTTGCTTTCTTCAGACGTGATGTTCTTATTGTCATCCCAAAGCCCATCATGTCCTTTGTCATTAGTCAATTCTGTTCTTGAGACATTCTTGAAATGTGAATGGGATATAATTACGGTCATATATTGGCTCTTGTGGACAAGCTTTGAGTTCAGCTTCAACTTGAATTTATGTGTAAGCAATTGATGGACAGTTCCAAAGTCAGTTCTTGGCCTAGTTTTAGATGCTGATAATGAACTTCATCATCTCAACCCACAGATGTGCATTTCATCTGAAGAAGTCCATATGTTGAAAAAAGGTATTGGATATGAATAAGTCATTGAACTTACAAAATTTCTGCCATGCAATCTTCAGGTTTGTTTCTTTCACCAAGTTCATATTTTCCAACTACTGTTCCTCTTTTGTTTCCAACTTGTCCAATGCAATAATCAATTATTAATACATCTTGATTGCAGACTGAAGACCTGAGTAAAATTATTTAATTTTTTAGCACTGGCTTTAGTGATTGCTGCATACATTTAAATAATAGTTATATTGACTGGGTTTTCTTGTATGGAGGTAAATATCCTGTCACAGATCTGGAAATGTTGCTTTTTACAACGAAGGAAGCATCATTCTTTGAATCTCATTCCCAGCATAGTAACCCATATGATTGCCTGATTCAAAATGGCCAAGAGCAATGCATTTCAGTTCATTAATGCCTGCGTTCCATTTCATTTTTGACAATTTTCAGTTTTACTCCCTTCATATTTCCAAAATTCCAACTATGACTAGGTTTTTGCAGCTGTTTCTTCTCTCCTGTGCCATGCCCCAGCAATACATGAAGGTCTCATTATAGACTGCACTTCATCCATGCCATTATGATCTACTTGAATTTGAGATGGCAGTCCTCCCTCAGCAGTATTTGAATGCCTTTTGACTTGAGGGTAAAGTGACCAGAAGCCCCGCTTTCATGCCGCAGCGTTTTTAAAAAGTACCGATTTTTTTTTTTTTTGAAAGAATGCACGACAAGTTAGGGAATGGCGGGAGAATGGGAAGAGAATATGTCCCCTCTATACAACCCCCACCCCCTCCTGGTCGATGGTGTAGGGAGCTCATCTTTTGGCACTATGTCAGAAAATGCTGCTGTTTGTGAGGCTTTCAATTTCAATATTAAAGGTGTGAAATGATATTATTGTGCCTTTGTGTTAGTTCAGGTAGACTAGAGAAACAAAATTCACAGACACTCGTGTACAAGAAAGAGGTTTTTGGGTTTTTTTATCCTTTTTTGGGTGGCATCACTGCCCTGGTGGGAGTAGGAAGTGCCCAGCCTTGCTCCTGGAGAGCTGCTGCTGGATTTGAACTGTCAACCCTGTGGGCTGCAGTCCCACATACAACCACTATGCCACCAGGGCTCAGCCCAAGAAAGAGTCTTATATAGAGAGTAATTGTATATTGAGTAAACATCCTAGCAGATTCCAGGTCAAGTCCCTAACCTCATTATTAGCCCACGTGTCTGATACCAATCTATAAATTCCACTTCAGACTCACACAATATATGCAATGATGGCTAAATGCAGGAAGGATCATAGGCCCGTGGATAGAAAGTCTTGTGGACCTAGTAGCAATGGACACATCTCAACATTTCTGCTAGGGTCTCTATATGGATCCTGATCCTCCAGCTCCATGTGGCTTATAAACAGGAATCACACTCAGGGAGTGAGTGTGCCCCTCCTCTAGGGAGGTACTTATCTCCTTTGTACTTCCAAATGAGCTCATCAAACTATGACCTGATTGACAGACTAGACTCCACCCCTTCACTCTTAATAGTCTCAAATTGATAACAGATTTTGTAATTACCACAACCTTTTATTTAACAAACTTATTCAGCCTTATATTTCACAAATGCTTAATGATGTTGAACATCTGTTCTTTTTTGGTTTTAAACATCTTTTCATGTTCTTGGCCACTCATACCTTCTTTGGAGATTGTCTAAGCCTCTTACTCTTTTTAAAATGGGTTTTTTGTGTTCTGTGGGAGATCTTTATATAGTCTTGATATTAAACCCTTATGATTGATTTAAAAATATTTTCTCCCTTTCAGTCGGCTACCCTTGTTTTGTTGATAATGTTTCTTTGATGTACAGCATATTTATAATTTCATTTTTGATGAAGTCCAATTTTAGTGAATTTCATTTGCTTTTCTCCCTTGGTGTTGTATTTAAGAATTCATTGTTTTTTTTTCTTTATTAATACAGTATTTATTTGTCTTCCCTCTGTCAAACCCTGAGCCAATGACTTTTCCCAGGCTGCCCAGGGAGGTGCAGGGAGAGGAACATGCAGAGCAGAGGAGACGTGGGGCAGAGAACTAGGGGAGGTGGAGATGACTCCTTCACATGGCGAAGAGGATGAGGAAGGCCACCATCAGGCAGAAAAGCCCCATGGCCTCCGAGAGGGCAAAGCCCAGAATGGCGTAGGAGAAGAGCTGCTGCTTCAGAGAAGGGTACCTGGCAGAGCCAATGATGAGGCTCCCAAACACAGTGCCAATGCCAGCTCCAGAGCCTGCCACGCCAACCATGGCAGCCCCGGCCCCGATGAACTTGGCGGCTGTGTCAATGTCCCTGGAGACAGTGCTGGTTTGGAAGCTACGACTAGGGAGGAGTGAGGTCAGGGGACGTGGGGCTGTCAAGCTGCTGGCACGCTCCTCTGTCAGTGTCGCGGGCCGTTTCTGCACCCACACAGACAGTGGACGGCTCAGCGGCTGGGAGGTGCTCCTGACCAGGGCAGGGGTGGAGACGAATTTGGCACAGGCGTACATTTTTAGGGGGTGAAGGGGCAGTCACAGACGAGCTGCTCCTAATGCAGAGAAAGCAGCAAGAATTCATTGTTAAATACAAAGTTTTGAAGTTTTACTACTGTTTCATTCCAAAAGTTTTATAGTTTAGGCTTTTATATGTAGGCTCTTGATGCATTTTGAGTTATTTTTTGCGTATGAAGTGATACAGGGTTTCAAATTCATTGGAAAATTTTATATATATTTAAGTATATGTATGTATTACAAATACAACATGTATAATAGTTGCCATCTATTATATATTATACATGAAAAAATTAAAACAAATATTGAAATCTTTGCTGAGCCCCGGTGGTGTAGTGTTTGTGCGCAGGACTGCGGCCCACTGGGACGAAGGTTCAATTCCAACAGTGGGGCTGGGCCTCCTACTCCCACCACCGGAGAGCAGTGATACCCACAAAAAAAAAAAAAATTGAAATCTTTCTCTTCTTCAAGTGAAACTATTGTGTAGTTTCCTTTTTAAGAAAAATACCTTTTTGCATATTAGGTCCCCTTGAATGTATGGTTTTAAGAAAAATGATAACCTTCTGAGCTCGGTGCCTTGCAGGTTTTTTTTTTGTTTTTTTTTTAGTTAAAAGCAGTTGTTTTTTTTGTTTGTTTGTTTGTTTGTTTTTTTTAGGCATCACTGCCCTGGTGGTGGGAGTAGGAGGCCCAGCCTTTGCTCCTGGGAGCCGGAATTGAACCTCCATCCCAGTGGGCCGCAGTCCCGCGCACAACCACTACGCCACCGGGGCTCAGCCCTAAAAGCAGTTTTTTAAAAAAAATCAGTTTATTGGGGGCTCAAACAACTCTTGTCACAACCCATGCATACGTTTATTGTATGTCAAGCACATTTATACAGTTGTTGCCCTCATCATTCTCCAAACAATTGCTTTCTGCTTAATCCTTTGGTATTAGCTCATTTTTCTCTCTCCCCCCGCCCTCATGAACTCTTGATAATTTATAAATTATTATTTTTTGTCAGATCTTACTTTACCCTTGTCCTTTCCCCAGGGAGGAAGTCATATGTAGATCCTTATAATAGATCCCCCCTTCAATACCACTGGCCCTGGAGGGATCATCTTTCCTGGATTCCCTGTGTTTCCGGTTCCTACCTACACCGGTGTACATTCTCTGGTCTAACAGATATGTAAGGTAGAATTGGAATCATGATGGCGGGGAGGGGGGGAAGCATTGAAGAACTAGAAGAAAGTTGTATGTTTCATCACTCTACACTGCACCTCCACTGATTCGTGTCCTTCCCATGACCCTTCTGAAAGGGGATGTCTCTTACTTATGGATGGCCTTTGGGCCCCCAATCTGTACTTCCCCTCATGTACAGTGATGTAATTTTTAGTTCTCTGGTGCCTGCTACTTGATCCCTTTGATATCTCGTCATCACCCCGCCTGGTGTGCTTCTTCCATGTGGGCTTTGTTGCTCCTGAGCTAGATGGCTGCTTGTTTACCTTCCAGCCTTTAAGATTCCACATGTTATATCTTTTGATAGCTCGGCATCAATCAGCTTTTTTCACCACATTTGCTTATTCACACGTTTGCCCTCCGCAGTTGTGTTGGGAAGATGGCATCATGGAATGTCAATTTAATAGAGCAAAGAGTTCTTGCGTTGACTAAGTACTTAGTGGAGGCCCCATGTCCATCTGCTGCCTTAATACTAAACCTATAAATATATGTACATAGATCATCATATATATATATTTACCTGTACCCGTATCTGTATTTAGACTTCTATGAATGCCCTTCCTCTATTTCCTTTTTTACTTTCCTCTTGTCCCAGTATCATGCTCAGCCTTCATTTGGGCTTCAATAATTTCTCTCGGTTATATTACCTCCTTGCCACCAATTTTGGATCACTTGTTACCTTGTTCTCTAGGTAGGCAGCACCCTATCATTTTCTCCACCTCCCTCTCTTCCGTGTCCACTCCCCCTCCCCCCGCCAACCATCCGTACTGTTTTTTTTTCCCCTCTAGACTATTCATCCAGCCTATCTTACCTAGATAGAACTTCAGAGATAGTACGCACAAAAGAACAAGACATAGCAAGACAAAGTGACAAAGGGAAGCAAAATGTCCAAAAAACCCAATGTCCAGAAAAAAATACAAATAAATTAAAATATCTAAATAATTATAAAAAAGAAAAACCTGTGAATAGTTCGAGGTCTGTTTTTGACCTCTAGGAGTGTTCCCTGGTCAAGTCCAATGGGGTGCCACGCTTTGAACCCAAAGAATCCTTGGCATTCCCTAGGGACCTCCATGTTCTGCTCCCCCATGCTCTGCTGCACACCCTTAGCGTTCTGCCTCAGTGTGGTGGGGTCAGACTGGGTGCAGTCCCGACCCAGTGTCTCCAGTAGAGTCCCCCGTAGGACAATGCATCCATGAGGGGCATCGTGTCTCATAGTAGAGCTGGCCATGTGGTCCTTTCTGTGCATGGGCTATTCTGAGTGGGGATATCTTCTTCGAGGTTCTGTGGGCAAAGATGTGCTCCACTTTCTTTTCCTGCCCCTTCCTTTGCTCCCATGTGCTCTGGTCAGACATGCCCCTCTCCCCAAGCTGCAGCTCTGTGCTGTTTTTAATGTGTTATGGAAGTGGTAGGAGTTGGAAAAATTGTGAGAATGTTGTATGTTTAATGTTCTCAATAAAATCTCAATGATTTATGAATTAGATGTGAGAGGGCTTTAGACTTTTGTGGAAAAATTCCATTATCTTTAATTTCAATTTCCTCCATCAACTTTCTAAAGTTCCTTTTTAATATTTACCCACAACTAGGCTGAAATACATAAATGATAGCTTGTTTAAATGTTTTCCTTATTAATAATGTGTTTACACTATATTTTACCATATTTCTTTTTTAGAGATATTTAAAAATTTAAGTATTTTTCTATATTAATCATTTCAAGTATTTTTAAAAGTATTTTAAAAGTATTTTTTGTTTAATATTTTTTTTGGGGGGGGGCATCACTGCTCTCCGGTGGAGGGAGTAGGAGGCCCAGCCCCACTGCTGGAATTGAACCTCCGTCCCAGTGGGCCGCAGTCCCGCGCACAACCACTACGCCACCGGGGCTCAGCCCTTAAAAGTATTTTTAAAAGAAAAATTTCCCAAATGAAATTCTGAGATTAGGTTTTGTACACTTTGTTTCATGACAAAGGTTAGTATTTTAACAATTTTCTGTTCTGTTGTTTTTTTTAAAAATGTTTTCTGCCCGCGGCCTTGGTGGTTCAAGTCCAGCGGCAGCTCTCAGGAGCAGCGTTGGGTAGTGCCCACGACCACCAGAGGCAGTGATGCCCACAAAAAAAAATTAAAAAAAAAAGTTTTATTGGCACTTAATCCCCATTATCATACAATTCACCAGTTCAATCATATGAAGAATTAGGCAATCATTACCACAATTTCAGAACATTTCCCTTTTTTTGACCCCATGATTAAATTTCCTTTAAAATGAGTTGTGCAGTCCCCTTCAGTTGTAGCGCTCACTTCCTCTCCTATCTTCATTTTTACCCCTGAAACCTAGGCCCCCTCCTCACCGCCACCTCCCGACACCCCCGACAAACCCTTGCGTGGTTTCTCTCTCTGCATGCTCTCCTCCATGCTTCACAAACCTGCCAGGGGCTTACTCTGACTAGATGCTCTGCCGATGGGCTCGAGGCTCCCACTGCCCTCCACAGCCTTCCACCCATCGGGTGTCCACAATGTTAGCTCGGATACTTGCCCCTCCATCCTATTTGAATTTTACTATTGTCATCTCTGGATCTCACAAGCTCAAATGCAGTTTTTAGGTTTCATTATTTACAGGGAATTCTATCATCTGGTTTACCTTTCTTCCCACCCTCTCATCAATTAGGACAGAAAGAAGAAATCTGTAAAATGAACCAACCAAACCCCCCCAAAATCTCCAAAAACCTCAGTGCGGGCCTTTTAAATAGCATGTACGCAATATAGTATAAAAACTAGATCTTGTTTACTGCACTAAATTTGATTCTAATGCTTTTCTTAAATGGTTGTAGGGTGCTTAAACTTTTAAAAATACTTTAGGGGCTGAGCCCCGGTGGCGTAGTGGTTGTGTGCGGGACGGTGGCCCACTGGGTTGGAGGTTCAAATCCAGCAGCTCTCTCCAGGAGCAAGGCTGGGCCTCCTACTGCCACCACCAGGGGGCAGTGATGCCCCCCCCCAAAAAAAAAAACTTGAATAGAAGTTTATGAATTAGTAATAATGTGCAAATACTCAATTGATTCATAACTTAAATGAATTCTTTTTAAAGACAAGCAACATTTTTAATTCACGAACAGCAACATATATTTTATTTTCAAAGTTAAGAATAGAGTAACCTAACTAAGACAATAGTGATGTTTTAAATTTATATGGAAGTTTAAGTAAAACCTTTCAGTGCAGATCACTCTGGCTAATCCTGTGTGTTATAAATTTGTTTAAACTAATGCTCTTAAGTAAACTACATAATTAAGTGTAATTAAGTATCTCGCAATGTAATTGCTACTAGTAATTTAATCTTACATAATGCAACTAAGGTTAGTTGTATGTTTTGACTCTTAGACATCATATTTATTTTGCAAATGGTACAGTCACGCTGTTTACATGTGACTGAAACTAATAATCACATCTACTTAATAGACTTGTGTGTCAATGTTAATATTTTCACTTTTTTTGATATTTCAGTTTTAAAATTTTTCAATTTTATAATGCTGTAGTTCATGCAAGAAAACAATTTCTGCACACCTATACCAATAAATAACATCATGAAAAATGGACGAAGCATTGAAATTGTCAAAGAACAATTTTATTTTGCTTGGCTCTACAAACAATGCCCATGGAAACAGCAGTGAAGAAATCGAATGACATGATTCACTGGACAAACATGCTGCAAAAGGGTAAAAAAAAGCAAGCAAGCAAAAATGAGAACAAGGGCTGAGCCTCGGTGGCGTCGTGGTTGAGTGCAGGACTGCGGCCCACTGGCTTGGCAGTTCACGTCCAGCAGCAGCAAGGCTGGGTAGCTCCCACAACCACCAGAGGGCAGTGGTGCCCCCCCCCCCCCAAAAAAAAACAAAACAAAAGTAAGGGTGACATTTTGAAGTCTATGATGTGCCTCGCCCAAGTCATGGACCTCATCTTGTGAAAACTGGACAGTGAATAAGGAAGATAGCAAAAGAAACGATGCCTATGCATTATGGTGCTGATGAAGAGCATTGACTGTACCAGGGAAAGCCAGGGGGATGAACAGATAGTCTTTGGAGGGACAGCCAGTTGGTATTTCCAGTGAAGATGATGAGACTCTGTTTCACTTTCCTTTGGATGGTTTCCAGTGGACAAGCTTCATGCTGGGTAGAGGATCTGCGCAAAAGCAGAAGACCCTCAGTGAGCATGGATTGACCCAGTGGACTTCCCAGACACCCCTGTGAGGAGGTCTGTGTGGGGCCGACCAGGGTTGGGTTCTGGTGTCCCTTGGTGTCTGCTGGGAGTCAACACCAACCAGACTGGGGGAAGGACTGAAGAACAGCCGTTAACTGGAATCTGCTCATTGACTGGGATGCTTCATGGTTTGGCCAAGCATCAACTTTGTTAACAATTTGTGTTGGTTTGTCTTTTATTCTTTCTCCGTAAATGGAGTAAGTTCACTTTTTAAGTTTGAATTGGAGACTGCAACTTCTGGAAGCCTGGAACTCTCGGGCTCTGCAAAGTCTGAGTATATTTATAGGGTGTTTCTTCTTGTACTAAAGAAAAGAACACCCAAATGCCAAGAGACAAGACTTTTGCACACATAGTTGTATATAACTGACCCTGAACAAAACTTCAAAGTGTTCAAGGTGACATTCAGTCTGTCATTGACGACGGGTCGGTCCATTGTGGGAGAATTGCATTTTATCATTGTCGGCATCTGCACCTCGACTCTGTATTTACTTGCAGTTTCCCATTCTTTGCATTTATTTAACTCGGCCAACAACAACCCCAATGTCCAAGTTCTGGGGAGACAGAGAAGCATGAATTCAGTGTTAAGAGAGAAATGATCATTCCCTCAAGCTCGCGCTTGTGAACAGCCGGTTGATGAGATGCGATGTGAAGCATCATGGTGGCTGCCGCTCTTCAGTGCTCCGAGCGGGACTGAAGTTCAGACTGGTGCCTAGCAGATGTGGCTTTGCTGTTAGGGCCCCACAAGTGTGTGCCTTACGAAAAGGACACCAGTTCTGGGGCGTTGTTAAGGTGCATTTGCTCACTGTCGTGATGGATCGACAGGCTCCTGGAAAGTTAACGCAGTGGCCCAGGGAGCAGTTTTACATAGCCTTTTCTGCCTGTGTCAGATTGGTAATAGAATTAGGCATATCTTTATTCACTTGATATATTTAAAACTTCCCCAAGTCTTTACATGCCTGCAGCTCTAAACACAGGGGCAAGTAACTATTGAAATGTTGTTTGCAGACAAATCTATAGGGATGGTATGTAGGAGACCAATGCTTTTAACTAACTAACTGATGCTGTTAAGATTTAAAGTGTGTTCAGACGTCATAATCAGTAGAGTAGGTCTGTTAATGTGTGTTGTAATGTAAGACCTCTTAAAGTTAAACTTTAAAAACTTAGTACCTCCCCAATCTTACTGATGTCTGAGAATAGAATCACTGATTTGCACACAAATGGCTAGTTGCACTAGGGATGTTGAAATCCCAGTGGCTTGCCCCTCATGGACAGTCTGTTCTGATAGCTTGATTTTCACTTTTTCTACAAGTCTTGAGGCAATTATTAAAGTACTTGGCTGTTTTAACACATTCTTAAAAGCTTATGTGTTTTCAAAACACTTAAATTTAAACATTTTTATAAGGTGCCAAAGTCAAAAGCCCAGCCCACCAAAGTTTAATGCATTGTTCAGGTTGTTAATGCCAGGTTTTAGTTTATGATTTGCTTTTCTAGTTTAAAGCTCTGAAAAGGGTTGGTGGGGTGGGGCAGGGTGTGACCAGAGGTGCAAGACATTTTGTCTGTTACAGGAAAAGCCACAGGTGTGATTTCTGTACCCTGGAGGCCAGAATTGTACAAAGGTGGATATCGCTGGTGGTTGATCTCTGAATTCCCACTGAGCTCTTTGCTGGCACATATTAAGCATTTTAGTCAATTACATCAGTATCATGCAGAAGACTTCCTTTGAGAGAATCCTATCCTCCATGAATTTTCAGATGTATTTTAGCCACAAGTAGAGTGCTTTTGTGTATGAGCACATCACTTGTAAGCATGGCACCACATACTAAATTGTGCGAACAAACAAAATTTTATTATTGCTACAGTTTTGTTTCATTGGATTACCGTATGTACTCATGTACAAGCAGAATTTTTTCAGCACATTTTTTTCCAGCTCATTTTTGTTGCAGTTTTGTGGTAAAATTAGGTTGCTCAGCTGATAGGTCGATTTATACTTGAGTATATACAGTAGCCATTGAGAAAAGCTGTTTGCAAAGTCTTGTGAGCTTGTATTTGTGGAAGACAAAGAGTTGAGCTGCTTGGGATCATTAGTGTCAGGCTGAGTTATTTGGATCAAACTTTTGGTGATACATTTCCTGTTGCATGAGATGGAGAATGTTCCTGCTTGTGACCAATGATAGTTTGCATATCATATTTGTTTGCATAGATACCATATTTTTCAGACCATATGACGCTCCCAACTATAAGACACACTCAGTTTTTTTTTTTATTAAATAATTTTATTGGGGACTCATACAACTCTTATCAGGATCAATACATACATATATGCAGACCACATTTGCACATTTGTTGTCACCGTCATTCTCAAAGTATCCTCCTTCTACTTAGGCCCCCGGTGTCAGCTCCCCATATTTCCCCTCCCTATCACCCCTCTCCCCCATGAAACCTTGATAATTTACAATTCATCGTTATTTTGTCTTATCATCCACTTATCACCCACTTTTCTGTTGCCCGTACCCCAGGGAGGAGGTTACAGGTAGATCCATGTAATTGGTTCCCCCCTACTACTCCATCTTTGCTGAATTCCCCATGTTCCCAACTCCAGTGTACATCCCCTGGTCTAGCTAGATTTTTCAGGTAGAATTGGGATCATGATAGTGGGTTGGAGGAAGTATTTAAAGTTGCATATTTCATCGTTGCTACACCCTACTTTGACTGGCTTGTCTCCTGCCTGTGACTCTTCTGTAAGGGACGTTGCTTCACCTATTGATGGGTTTGGGTCCCCAATCTGTATTCCCCTTCATTTATAATGATATAATTTTTTTGTTCTTTGATACCTGATCCCTTCGACACCTTGTGGTCACACAGGCTGGTGTGCTTCTTCCATGTGGGGTTTGTTGCTTCTGAGCTAGATGGCCGCTTGTTTACTTTCAAGCCTTTAAGACCCGAGGTGCTATATCTTTTGATAGCTGGGCACAATCAGCTTTCTTCACCACTTCTGCTTATGGGCACATTTGTCATCAACCAATACATCAGGAAGGTGGGCATGCAATGTTATGATTTTTAGTTCTTTGAAGCCTGATAACTGATCCCTTTGACACCTCATGGTCACACAAGCTGGTGTGCTTCTACCATGTGGACTTTGTTGCTTCTGAGCTAGATGGTCGCTTGTTTACTCTCAAGCCTTAAAGACCTCAGACACTATCTTTTGATAGCTGGGCACCATCAGCTTTCTTCACCACGTTTGCTTATGCACACATTTGCCATCAGTGATCATATCAGGAAGAGACGCACCCAGTTTTTAGAGCAGGAAAATAAGAAAAAAATATTCTGAACCAAATAGTTCCAGTATATTACAATGTTCTGGGAGACCACATTTTCGGACCATAAAACACATCCTCATTTTCCCCACTTTGGGAGGCAAAAAGTGTCTTTTTTACCCCCAATAATTTTGTTGGGGGCTCTTACAGCTCTTGTAACATTCAACACATCATTTGTATAAAGCCTTTTTGTACATACGTTGCCATATTCATTTCCAAATATTCTCTACTTGAGCCCTTGGTATAAGCTCCTCTTTCCCACTCCCAAATAGTGTGTCTTATGGTCCAAAAATTACAGTAAAACATACTAAGCTAGAAAAACAAAGCATGCAGTTATATATTTCTGGAAAGCAAGAAGACATCACATTCCCCTTTTATTCTTCAAATTCTTAGTGGGATTTTTGGAGTTTCCAAAGTTGATGTGAACGTGATATAAATTAAATCGACAAGTTAGCAAATTTACCAACCAAAACAAACCGACGGAGGCTTGCCTCGCTTAAGGCCACAGTCATTTAACACCAATATGAAATAACAAGTTACTGGAGAACACTCTATATTGAAAATGCAGTTTGAAACTTAAATCATCTTAAAATCCTTTTAATTCTTGCAGATACAGTTCACTTAGTATTGGTGACTCCTTGAGAAAAGTTCTCAATGTGTTTTATGTAAAACCTTTGTTTCTTGATCTTGAAATTGCCTTGACAGAAGTAAAGTCAAATACCTTATTTGTTGGATCATAAGATGCAGTCCACCTCCACCCTCCAAAGTGGGGGGAACGAGGGTGCATCTTTTGGTCTGAAGGTGTGGTACCCCAGAACATTCGTTTATCATCCCATGTGTTCGCTTACTATCCGCTGCTGTTTGCACGCTGTGGATTGCTGTGTGTTCGGGGGAAGTCCTGTCTCCTGGAGTCTCAATGTCAGTCAAGTCACATCATGGGTACAGGTCACATGATGGGCACAGAGCACTCCTCCCCTTATTTGTTACTGAAAGTGTGTTCTTAACACCACAGTGGAGTTTACGCAGTTAAATATTACTGTATTTTACATTATTTTAATAAATATTTTAGTGTAATGATATTATTTGGTTCAAATTATTTTTTTCTTGTTTTCCCGCTCTAAAAACTGGTGCATTGGGGCTGAGCCCCGGTGGTGTAAGGGGTTGAGTCTAGCACTGTGGCCCGCAGGTTTGGCAGTTCAAATCCAGTGGCAGCTCTCAGGAGCAGCGCTGGGTAGCTCCCACGACCACCAGAGGACAGTGATACCCCTCCCCCCCCCCAAAAAAAAAAAAAACCTGGTGCATCTTATGGTCCAAAAAACACTGTAATTTTTTCCTGTGTCAAATAAATGAAGTTTGACGTCTGAATTAAAATAATGGCTATGTACATATGTGTGTATACATGTGATATAGGAAAACTTGTATTCATAGAAAAGGGGCATTAAAAGATAATAAAATTTTACTGAACGTTTTTTTGAATTGATAAATGTTCCTGTTTGATTTTTAGCACTTTTATTGGCATATAATTCACGTAACATACATTTCACCAGTTGATTCGTATCAAGAATTGTACAATCGTAACTACAGTGAACATTTTATCATTCTTGTTCTCATTGTTAATTCCTTCTCATTTACCCCCAACCTCCCCTGCTCTGCCCCCAAGAAACCATCGATTCAGTTATCCTTTCTATAGATCTGCACCCTGAACGGTTTTTTTTTTTTTTTTTGGTGGGCGTCACTGCCTCTGGTGGTTGTGGGCGCTACCCAGTGCCGCTCCTGAGAGCCACTGCTGGATTGGAACCGCCAAGCTCGCGGGCTGCACCCTGAACGTTTTTAAGCTCCCCAATTTCCATCATTTTACTTTTCTTTTCTTTTTTGGCATCACTGCTCTCCGGCGGTGGGAGTAGGAGGCCCAGCCCCACTGCTGGAATTGAACCTCCGTCCCAGTGGGCTGCAGTCCCGCGCACAACCACTACCCCACCGGGGCTCAGCCCCATTTTACTTTTCTAAAAAGCCATTAAAAGTTTTTAAAAGTGACTGATCCCTGGTGGCCTAGTGGTTGTGTGCGGGACTGCAGCCCACGGGGTTGATAGTTCAAATCCAGCAGCAGTTCTCCAGGAGCAAGGCTCCTGGGCAGTGATGCCACAAAAAAACAAAAACAAACAAAAAACAAAAGTTTGTAAAAGTGATCGCTTCTCAGCCTTTTGACCAAGATCAGATGTAGTATCTGTTCTTAACAGTTTAATATCTGATATGTCCTCTATCTGAGGACGGTATGTTAAGTGGATTTTTGGAGCAGGGAGATGGAATAGGGGCTTGCTCTGCCCACTCCACACATTGACCTGGTATTGCAGTACTTCCAGGAATGGTGCCACCCCCTTGGGGGGAAATAAAAAAAAAAGTTTTTAAAAGTGAAACTAATGTTAATATTTTACAAGCCCCTATATGTCATCAATATGAGAGTCAGTGCAAATGTTTATATTGTTGTACTGAGTCTTCAAAATTGAGTGTATTAAACTCATAGAGGGAGTACTGTAATGCTATAGTAAATTCTTATATGAGGTGTCTAACTTTACAAACCATATCTGAACAGCTCTCTGTCCAGACAGCTCATTGCTGACTTGCTTTGTGTACGTCCACAATAATTAGATGTGGTTTGTGTGTGTCCTAATGGACAGAGTATTTCAAGACACAGCTGTTAAAATCACTTGTGAAAAAATATATCTTGGTGAATCTTGCTGGAAAGTTCTTAACTTTGGAGAAATGTGTGAATGATTCATTTTCAGTGTATTTCAAGAATAGTAGAGGCTTTCCTCTACTACTATAGTAGGTACTTTCCTCCCATGTAATTTAATTTTTACAGAAGAGGAAAGTAATTTTCTGCGTTGTGCGAATGTTACACTCTTTTAAAGGTTTTAAAAGCAATAGCTTTATTAAGGAACGTTACACTTTCAAAAGACCTGCAATTTTGAGTCAAACAGTCAATAATGCTTTCCATTTAAATAGCAGTTCTCTTAGAAGTTCAACAGTGTGTTTATGTGGTTGTGAGATCTTTATGGTTTTCTGAAATGCTTTGGTGACTTTTGCTTGAAAACCTATTTTCAGATGCAGTATGAAAACTTTGGTTATTCAGAATTCCGAGATCAGTTAATTTAGCTATGACTTTTCAGGGAATGTTCAGTCTTCCCACTTTGCACACACGTGGAGCCCTCCATTCTTGTTTTGAGGGAATGCCTGGCCCTCCTACAAGAAAGAGACATGGCGGTGTGTAAATGCATCAATCGTAGTCTTGCTGTGCTTAGAACATGGAGTGGACTCCGCTAATCCACTCTCCAGCTTCAATCACGTTTCCATTCATGTAGTGTGGCTGGCAGACCCTCTTGTGCACAGATGCAAACGACACATGTTGCAGTGAAGGGGATGAAAATGTGGATGCTGTGTCTCTGAGGAGCTGGGAGATTGCGAAAGGGCCACTTAAGAGACACAGAACTGCAATGATAATACAGTGCTTCCTCAGCAGTGAATGCTTGTATATTTTGAGGCAGACACTCTGCTAATCTTGGGGTGTTCCACTGTGAAGAAGCTAGGAGTGATGCTGCCTTTACAGGACCTGCCTTGCTGATTAGTCCCAGGAGGCCAACTAAGTGTGTTCATGTTCTCTCTCTCTCTCTCTCTCTCTCTCTCTCTCTCTCTCTCTCTCAGGCTTTGGCACCAGTCTTCCAACTGGGGCCCAGCAACCTGCATTTTAAACCACCCCCTCTGGTCTTCAGATCACATTGGGCATGGTGTCTTTTTTTTTTTTTTTGGCATCACTGCTCTCCGGTGGTGGGAGTAGGAGGCCCAGCCCCTCTCCTGGAATTGAACCTCTGTCCCAGTGGGCCGCAGTCCCGCGCACAACCACTACGCCACCGGGGCTCAGCCTGGAATGGTGTCTTTTTACAGTTGGGAGTTGCATACTTGGTTGTGCCTCCCCTCCACACATGCACATTTTCCCCATTCAGGATTTGAAGCACTCGGTCCTGGCACCCGCTAGCTGTTGCGGTCAGTGTGCTTTTCTTCAGAGTACCTGTAGCCACTGAACTATCATCCCAAACCTATAATTCAGTCATTTACGGAGCTTCCGAGCCAAGAGTCTTTGTTTTACTCCTAAATCGCTACAACACACCACTCCCACCTTTCCATTTAGACTACACGTCTTTAGGACGGACCTAAAATGCCTCATTTCTCTCGCTAGAACGTAGACTCTGGAGGAGGGTAAACTGAGGCGCCGAGGTCATCGCGCCTGTTAGGGCCACCATTCAGTTGGTTCTGAATCAGGACTCCTGTCTGTCAGACAAGGAACCGCTACCCCTCTCCGTGTTCTACCAAACTGTGATGGCCTTGTCCAGAGACTGGTCTCTCCCGACAACATATCCAAAGTATGTGTGGTGACGTCTCGCCAGCCTCATATGGAAGGCGTTTTCTGCTTGTGTTTATCTTTCAGGGCAGATTGGTTAGCTCATTTGGCAGTCCACGGGATGGTAAATATTTTTCACCAGCACCATAATTCAGATGCATCAATTTTCCTTCTGTCTTCCGATGCCCAGCTTGCACCTGCATTTTGCCATAGCCCCCATCCTCAGTGATCTTTTAATGAGCGTGGTGCTCTTCGCTCTAAGGAGGGTGTGTGCAGCAGAGTCACCCAATGCAACGTCTCCTTGGAGCTCCAAACTGCTGCTTCCATGAGCATTGACTGTGGATCCGAGCAAGGCGAAATCCTGGACAGCTTCCCTCTGATTTCTCCATTTCTTATGATGCTACCTGTTGGTCCAGCTGTGAAGACTTTGGTTTTCTTCACATTAAGTCGGACTCCATAGTGAAGGCTGCATTCCTTGATCTTCACCAGAGCTACTTAGAACGGTTCACATCTGTGACTAGTTTTTCTTGTGCTACTGTTGCTGCTGTGTGGGTGCCATGGAATCGATTCTGATCCATCATGACCCCGTGTACAAAAGAGTGACACACCATGCTCACAACAGTTACATTTGAGCCTCTTGTGGCTGTCATGGTGCGTCATGGTGTCAGTTTATCTTGATGAGGGTCTACCTCTTTTTTGCTGACTTTAGCAAGTAGATGTCTCCGGGGTCCATCTTCACTTCTAAGGATCATTCTGCTATACTTCTAGCTTTCCATGGTATAGTAGTAGTCTCCACTGAATCTGGGTAGACTAGAGAAACAACTTCATAAACACACATATGGATGTAAGAGAGAGTTTTATATAAAGGGCAATTGTACAGTAAGAAAACATCCCAGTCCAGTCCAGATCAAGTCCAATATTAGCCCCTATGTCTGACAGCAATCTACAAAGTCCTTCCAACTCACA
Organism: Nesogale talazaci; assembly: GCA_004026705.1. NCBI lineage: Eukaryota > Metazoa > Chordata > Mammalia > Afrosoricida > Tenrecidae > Nesogale > Nesogale talazaci. Next base: position 19,806 of record PVJH01029416.1, read on the forward strand.
AAACACATGCAATGACGCCAAATGCAAGGCAATCACAAGCCAGTGGGTAGAAAGCCTTTGGGTCCAGTGGTGTTGTAAACATCTCTGTACTGGCAGGAGTCTCCATGTGGCTTCTCTAGTTCAGGTGTCTTGCTGCATCAGGGAAGATCTATGTGACTTCTCAGGGATTTCTGGCAGGGAGCCAGGCTTGTCAGTCAAGTCTCTCAGGCAGAATTGTCAGTAGATTGTCTCCAAGACCCAGAGAGAGAGACAGTGTCTCTGCCTCTAAGAAGGAATCCGCATATTTCCCTGAATTCTCAGAAGGCCATGCCCACCCAGAGGTCTCATTGGCTGTCTACAGATTGACTGGCCAGACTCCACCCCTAAACTCTTAATCCTTAAATTGGCACCAGATTAGGTGACTTCCATACCCACCAACACTATAATTCAGAGGCACCGATTCTTAATATTTCAATGTCTTCCTGAATCGCTGCCCACCTTTCTCTCGTGCATTTAAGGTGATTGAAAATACCATGGCTAGTGTTCAAAGCATCTTAGTCCTCAAAGTGTGTCATCTTTGCCTTGTCACAGTGTAAAGAGCTTATAGTATAGGTCGAAGCCCTAGTGGCATAGTGATTAGAGTTGGGCTTTCCTTCCAAGGTTGCTGGTTCAAAACTACCAGCTGCTCCTTAGGATAAAGGTGGGGTTTCTACTACAGTAAACTGTTGATGTAATGGCAACTTAGAAGGACAGTTCTGCCCTATCCTATAAGGCAGTGGTTTTCAACCTGTGGGTCTCGATACCTTTGGGGGTCAAAGGAACCTTTTGCAGTGGTTGCCTGATTCATAACAATAGCAAAATTATAGATAGGAAGTAGCAACGAAAACAATTTTATTAAATAGGGTTCAAGTAGAAAACAAATGTTTTGAGAATGATGATGGCAATAAATGTACAAATGTGCTTGACACAATGGATGGGTGTATGGATTGTGATAATAGTTGTATAAGCCCCCAATAAAATGATTTATAAAAAAGAAAGTAATTTTATGTTGGGGGGTAGTCACCACAACATGAGGAACTATTTTTTTTTGGGGGGGGGGTGCATCACTACCTCTGGTGGTCGTGGGCGCTATCCACATGGGTGGTACTCCTGAGAGCCGCCGCTGGATTTGAACCGCCAAGCCCACGAGCCACAGTCCCGCACTCAACCACTTAGCAAAGGAGATGAGTGTTACTCCATTGTTAACTAGTTCTGTACCTTTGCATATATCACCTGTGCACATATCTACACACACATATAATCACCTCAGGAGCCTGGCTGTGGAGTGGGTCCTGTGTTGAACTGTTAAGCAGGAGAAAAACACTTTACTTCCGGAAGGAGTCACGGTCTCCAATGCTCACAGGACTGGTTAATTCTACACTGCCCTACAGTGTTGTTCAGATTGTAAATGGCTTCATGTCCTTGTTGGACGTTTCAGGGTTTGAAAAATACACATAACCTGTATGCCTTGCACATTTTTAATGAACTCCTTTGTCATGTTACGTTTTCCTCCTGGGAACGACATAAACACTTCATCATTAAATCTGTCACATGTATAATGCCTCCATGATATTTTATCTTTGTATTGAATTATCTAGCCACTTCCTCCTAGTTGGACCTTGAAGTTCTTCCGCGTTTCGTCAGGTGCTAGAGAGTCGGTTCTGACCCATAGCGACCTGTGCACAACGGAACAAAACACTTGCATGGCCCACACCACCCTCACGATTGTTCTTCTGCCTGAGCCCTTGTGGCAGCCATTGTGCCCATCCTTTCTTGTTAAGGACCTTCCCCTTTTTGCGTTGCCCCTCCACCGAGTGTTCTCAATTTTCTGGCTGGTAAAAAGGTCTTGGAGTGTTGCAACTTTATGTGAGGAAATAATGAAAGAATCCTTGAGTTAGAGGTGGTACCTTTTGCCAGAGGCTTTGATAAGAGCCTGCCAAGTCAGGGTTGAGGTAAGATTATACCCATTGACACCACCCGTAATGGGAGACTGCTCTTTTCCCGGGCGATTTAAGTACTTAGATTATTAAACTCGTACAAATTGAGGGTGACCTTTCGAAGAGATGATTCTTAACTGTGTAAAACAAAACAGGCTCCTCGTAATTATAACAGTATTGAGTTTAGCCAGGCTGAACAATTCCCCTTTGGGCAAAGATTGAGTTGCTCTGGTACAGCGGGAATGAAAGCATGCAGTTTGTACCGAGTGCCACCAAGTGGTGGTCCGAGAAGGCTGCACTGTCAGCTTATCTTTTTAATTGAAATGGCTGGTCCCAATGTGAACTGTGCTTCCTAGATCTTTACATCCGAAGATAGGGCAAAGAGTACTGCGTTACCAGTTAGACTTGGTTTTCTCTTTCCATTGTCAACAGGTTATTGGTATTAGATGACAGCATTTTGTCTATGATGTGGGAACAGCAGCACTAACCCCCTGATGTGTGTAAGACCTCCTAGAAGGAAGAAGAAGTGACTCAAACCCCTTTGGAAGGAAGACTTGCTGCCATGAGTCATTGCTGAGTCACAGCAAACCCCCCTGTGGGTTTCTGAGACTGTGATGCTTCACCAGAACAGAAAGCCTACTTAACTCTTTCTCCCCCTGTGGTGCTGGTGGTTTTGAACTGCAGTCTCTTGAATGCTAGGTGGTGAGAGTCAAATGAGAATGCAGCTATCACAGCCCAGGGCATTCCTAGGTCTCCTTGTGAAGGAATAAGGCAAAGACAAAATGTACACTCAGTATTGATACTTGTAAGTTGTTTGGGTGGAAGGTTACAAGTACTACGTTTCTCTCTCTTGGATGTAATATGAAATGATGAGCTTCATTAGTGTCTAAAATACCAGGGTGTCTGTGAATGCACTCTTTTTAATACCTTGAGACAGTTGAACTTTCCGTGTATTCTTTCCTTTAATCAATATTTGTAACTGCTTGATCGAATGCCATATTGAGCCTTTGTATGTAAATTATAATACTAGTTTTAAAAAAAGACACAAAACCACACACACAGCCAATGAGTTGATTCCGACTTAAAGGACATAGAACTACAGATTTAGGTTTCTAAGAGCAGACAAACTCCCTTTCTACTGCACAGGAGCTGGTGTGTTTGAACTGCTAACCCTGCAGCTAGCAGCTCAGTGCAGAATTCATCCCCGAGGCTTAGGGTTCCTCTTCAAAACTATGGAGAAGGGTGAAAATTTTGCTTAGGATTAGCAAGTCTTCTTACCTTGTGAATGTAACGTGTGGCTTGAGTCCTCTCTGAGGTTATTTGAGATACTTATGTTACTGGTTGGATTACAAAGGAAATCTGATAAATAACCGATAAATCCGATAAATCACAGCAAAGTGTGATTAGGAGCAAAGGCTCTGGACCAGACTGCCTGGAGGTACATGCTGACCAGGCCACATGCTAGCTGTTGGTGTTTGGGTAGGTTAAACTCTCCCACCTCTGTTTCTCAGTCTCTTGAATGCTAGATGGTGAGGGTCAAATGAGATTGCAGACTGTGGCGGTCACCTAATCTGGTGTCAATTTGAGGATTAAGATTGTAAAATGGAGTCTAGCCTGTCAATCTGGAGATAGCCAGTGAGACCTCTGTGTGGCCATGGTCTTTTGAGACTTTTGGGGGAAATGTGTAATTCCTTCTTGGAGGCGGAGACACTGTCTCTCTCAGTTCACTCCCTTGGAGACGCTCGACTGACAAGGCAGACTTCCTGCATGTGAGACATCCCTGAGGAGAAGCCATGTGGACCCACCCTTATGCATGCCCTTGGAATTGGAGGAACCACTTAGAGACCCCTGTCAGTGCTGAGATGTTTATAAAGCCACTGGATCCAAAGGCATTCTGCCCATCTAGCTTGTGATTGTACTGCATTTGGTGTCATTGTATGTGTTTCATGAAGAAAACTTTATAGATAGGTATTGGACATATGGACTAATATCAAAAGTGTGGACATGGACTGGACTGGGTTGAGATGCTTTCTTAATGTTCAGTTCCTCTTGTATATAAACCCCCCCCCCAAAAAAAAAGAACCCCTTTCCCATATATACATGTACATGCTTATGAATTTGTTTCTGTAGTCTACCAGGATTAGTACATTATAATCCAAGGTCATAAGTCTGATTTTAGCCCATATGTTCTCTTGGGTCACAGTAAATTTTTTCATAAAAGCAGTTTTGTTCTAACCTCACTTTTTATCTGATTTAAGAGAACAAACAGCATGCCCCTGTGGAATTTTCAAAACTGTTGTGATGTTGAACACAGCTTATAAGGACAGTGCTATAGGGAAAAGCTCATGTACTAGTGGTTTTCTTGTTTTTAAAAAAGGTGAATTGTCTATTGAGATTGATGAAAAATCGCCTCTTGGACATCCGTTAACTTTCCGAACTGGTGAAAATGTCAACAAGCTGTGTGCACTTGTGTTTGAAGACGACAATGGACCATTGGAAAATGGGAACGTCATCTGGACCATCTTGGAGCTCAGTTCAGTGAATCTTAACGGAAGGTTTGGGAATGAGAGAACGAGCGCTGTGAAATCTGTGCCTCGGGTTCCAGTTGACCAGAAAAGGAGCATTGAAAGGATACATGCCATGCTTTGAAAGAACAGCTTCAAAGCGCCCCTGACTTCTCCCCCTCCCCCCCCACAGTCATTCCTGGAGATAAGGCATGATGTTATTCTTGTTTAATTTTTTTATTTATTAAATCATTTTATTGGGGGCTCGTACACTGCTTTTCACAATACATAAATAAACATACTGTGGCGGGCACCTTCACATGTCCGCTGCTATTATTGTTTTCCAATCATCCACTTTTTCCCTTGAGTCCCTAGTATTGGCTTTTCTATCCCTTCCCCTGCTCTCTCCTTCCCACCAACCCTTAATACTCTATACACTATTATTGTTCTGTCATATCTTACACTGCCCGACCTCTCCCCCAACCCACTCCCCTGATGCCCATCCTTCAAATAGGAGCTTCTGTGTATATCCTTGCAGTTGGCTCCGTCTCTCTACCCCGGCCCCTCTCTACCCCTCCATCAGCTCCAATCTCACCACTGGCCCGAAGGGGCTCCTCCATCCTGGTTTCCCCATATCTTTAAGTCCCCTCTCTACTAGTCCATCTGGATTTGTAAGGTAGACTTGGAACCATGATGGTTGGGGGACGGGGAGGAAGGCTTCAGGAATTAGAGGAAACTTGTATGCATCATCACTGCCCGGCTGCCCCTTGACTGGTCTGTTTCCTCCCTGTGACTCCCCTGTAAAGGGGTGACCAATTACCCACCAGTGGGCCTTTGGCCCCCACCTTGCTCTTCTCCCCATTTGCAATGATGTGATTCTTGTTCTTTGATGTTTGATACCTGCTCCCTTCAGCTCCTCTTGATCACACAGGCTGGTGTGCTTCTTCCATGTGGACTTTGCTGTTTCTGCACTGAATGGCGACTCGATTATCTTCAAGTGTTTTTTTTTGGCATCACTGCCCTCTGGTGGTGGGAGTAGGAGGCCCAGCCTTGCTGCTGGATTTGAAACTCCAACCCAGTGGGCCACAGTCTCATGCACAACCACTATGCCACCGGGGCTCAGCCTATCTTCAAGTTTTTGAGACTCCATACATTCAATCATTTGGTAGCTGGTACCATCATTTCTTCTACTCTGTATCCCTCTGTATCCATTTGTCTTCAGCGATATTGGGAGTCAGTGGTCCATTGATTTTGATTTTCATTCTTTGATGTCTGATACCTGATTGTTTCAGCACCTCATGATCGCACAGGCACATCTGCTTTCTTCACCACTCTTGCTCATGTTCCCACATGTCCTTAGTGGGCACCTTGGGGATGTGTGCGCACAGTGATATGTTTTGTTTTGTTTTTTTTGCCCCATTTGATGTTTATTGCTTAGACCTTTCACCACCGTGTGGCCACACTGGCTGTTGTGCTTCTTCTGTGTGGGTGTGGTCTCTTTTCAAGTAAATGGATTATTATTTATCTTCAGGCTTTTAAGACCTCACATATATCCTTTGATGGCTGGGCACCATCCGCTTTCTTCACTACATTTGCTTGTGCACCCATTTTACTTCAGTGATCGTGTTGGGCCAGTGAGTCTCGAAGAATACCAGATTCATAGAACAAAGTGTTCTTACATTGAGGGAGCAACAGGGAGAGGGCCCAAGGTCCACTTGCTACCATAGTATTTGGCCTATAGATATATGTTCTTAAATTTATTCTCAATTTATAATAGTTGTATTTTTGTATGGACATA
>PVJH01029417.1:0-26079 GCA_004026705.1 Nesogale talazaci
GAAGTTTATGTGTGAAATGCCTTTTGGGTATTCATCATTGTCAGTACTTAAGCTGATTTGTCATATTGTCAGAGCAAACACAGGGCAGACCAAGAGGGCTAGGGCCATGGAGAAATCTGCCTGTGGGCATGGAAGAGAAAGGGCTATCCGGATAAAAGAAATGTGTTCTGAATATCTCTGATCTTGTATTATAATTTATTACATTCCTTAATAAAATCCATAATCATGAGTGTAGTCTGTAAGTTCTATGTGGTCATTACAATGATATTTCAATTCCATTATAGAAGAGGAGAGTGTTTTGGGAGGGATGGCTGGTGTCTGAATTGTTAAAGAAGGTGAAAGTAGTTATAGAAACTGTTGCCTATTTGAGAGGATTAAGAGTGAAGGGTTGGAGTTCGCAGGTTGATAACCTCATTTGGAAGCACTAAGGAGATAAACAGCTCACTGGAATAACTCACAGGAGACACTACTCACTCTCACTCCGAGGGAGACATTGCAGCTGATAAGACAGCTTGTGCCCTCGGCTGGAGGAGCCCTGTGGAGACCCATTCCAGCACTGAGATGTTTACAACACTGTTGGCTCCATGGGACTTCCCCCGTATTTGCTTGTGATCTTCCTGCATTTGGCTTTATTCATGTATTTCATGAGTCTGAATAGGACTTTATAGATTGGTATTGGACATATGGGTTAACATCGGACTTGTGGATTTGATCTGGACTGGGCTGAAGTGCTTTCTTAATGTACTTACTCTATATAGAGAGTTCTTTTTTATACACATGTAAGTGTCTATGAATTTGTTTCTATAGCCCACCCAGGCTAGCACAGGTGAAAGTAATATCTGACTTCCTCTCCTAGAGAAGGCCTTAGCCTGCTGTGCAGTTGGGCTATCCTTCCTTTCTAAAGTCAGAAGAAGTCCAACACTCTTCTACTCCATGTCTTTCTTATAGCAATAGACTAAAATTTTAAAACAACACAACTTGAAAATGAAAACATTTGGAGGCAAAACCACTATTAGTACCCTCTATTTGCCACACTATATTGTCCACAAAGCCTTTTTAGTAATAATGATTATCATCATCATCATCATCATCATCATCATAATCATCATCATCATCATCATCTTGGGTATTCTTGCCTTCAAATAACTTAGATAATCTGTTTAGATTTGTATGTTTTTGGTTTTTTTTTTTTTTAATCTCTGGGCCTCTGTGGAATATATTGACTTAGAAGACTTGACATATCACTGTTAAAACTAAGTCTTGTTTTTCTATTTCCCTAGGTCTTACCTGCCAACATTTATAGATGTTTTCTTTTGTCTTATTTTGTTTTACTTTGGAATGACTTAACTCATGTGTAGTTATGAATGGCCCCAGGATCCTGACCTTCTAAAATGTTGTAGTGACTGATTGGGTCCCAGGGAAGCTAGACAGGCCTCTATTCTACAACGGATGCCTATTTGTTTGTGGATATGCTTTTGTCAAAGACAAGTAAAAAGGTGACATAAAGTGCTGCTCAATTGTTTCTTAATGTATTTTAAAACAAATTATTTATAGACTTCTGTGAATTGTTTGGTTATAAATTAGTTAAAGTATTCATTTAACTTCCTTTAAAACTCATAGAAATAGCACATTAATATTATAAAAGGAGTTTGTATGGAATCACTAAGCAGTGATTCTCTAATAAACAAAAATTCCACAGTCCACTTCTCTAACTGTGTATATTTAAGGCTTTGTAGCATTTGTATACCATTCTTAAAATCATGTTAAGACTTTATTAGTTCTTTAAATCCCCAATAATACACATATTAAAATAAAATAAAAATTCATGAATTAAAAAAATTGGGAGTGAGGAATTCCATGACCCTTTCTCTAGCAAAATGATCATAGCAGGTTAGTTATAAAAAACAAAAAAGCAAACATTCAATGCACCTGATAATGTCCTATGGGAAAACAGCAAGTGAGGACACACGTATTTAAGAAAAACTTATATTTAATCTTGACACAGCTCCTCTGTGTGGGCATGACTTAGATGATGGAGTCGCCTCTTTCCTCAGCCACTGGGGGTCTATGCTTCCTTCGCAAGAAGGGAAGGCCATGAGGACTTCTCATCCAGGTGTCGTTGTGTTAGTCTAGGTAGACTAGAGAAACAAATTCACAGAAACTCATATGTGTATGAGAGAGAGATTTTATATAAAGGGTAATTGTACATTATTAAGAAAGCAGCCTAACCCAGTCCATCCAAGTCCATAAGTCCCATATTAGCCCATATGTCCAATACCAATCAATCAAGTCCTCTTCTGACTAAGGAAACAAATGCAGTGATGTGAATGCAGGAAGATCACAGGCCAGTGGGTGGAAGTTGTGCAAATCCAGTGGTGGTGTAGCCATCTCAGTGCAGACAGGAGGTCTCCAACCTCCAAGGACGAAGTCCATGATATCCCAGAAAACTCGGGAGAAGGTCATGCCCACACAGAGGCCTCCTTGTCTATGACTTGATTGACAAGCTAGACCTCACCCCTACGCTCTTAATCCTCAAAATGACAAAGGATTACATAACTATCACAGTGGTGTACAAAGTTAACATATAGGGAAAGTTGCCTAGATCTCTCTATTCTTCTTTAGCCCTGAACTTACCTTTTCCAGATTTTGTTTTGGTCCCTAACACTTCCCCCCAAAACATTTAAAAGAACACAATTTGAGTTACTTGGTTGTGCTCAACTTGCGACCTCGGTTTGTTGTGAACATAAGCGAGTGCATAATTCTTTAGGGGAAGGATTTAGAAAGACGGAAACTCCACCTTAGAAGTGTCTAAATCTAGAGGGAGCGTATGTTGTGATAGCTACAAATGATGACATTTTGTTTAATGCATGCTTCTGCAATTTTATAGTGGTACCTTTTCACTTACACTCATATTACATATATTCAAAGAATTAAAGAGACCTCTGCTGCAGGATCCCTGGAGTGCAGTGGTTACACCTGAGGCTGCAATCCGCGTGGTCCGCAGTCTGAAACCACCGGGGAGCTCCGCAGGAAAAAGACTGGGTTTTCCATGTCTGTCAATGCTTATGGTCTCTTCAACGCACAGAGGGCCGTGAAGAGTCTGCACTCGCTCAATGATAGTGAGATAGGGTTTTGTTTCGTTTTTATGTTGAAGGAAGAAAACATACAACAAGTTTCAGAAAACGCAGGCCGTGAGTCAAGACCTATGAGTTTTAAAAAGAACCAAGTGGAAATTTAGGAGTAGAAAGCAGAAGCAAAAATGTGTCTTTCTCTCTTTCACTTTCTTTCTATGCGATCATCTAAAGCATTCAAGTGCCATTTTATAAACGTCTGACAGTCCCACTGCCCCAAACTAGCAATAGCTGTTTGAAAATGTCTAAATTTATTACTTCATTTTGTAGTTATTTGGTGACCAGTCCAAAGCTGACAATCTGGAGTGGCAGCGTGTTATTACATATAAATATATATATATATAATATATCAAATATATTATATATTTATAAATATATAATATATTTATTTATATTTATATTTATTTATAAATATATAAATATATATTATATATTTATATATATATATAATGCATAACTACAGATTTATGGTCTTTTAAATATGGCACCATTATTCTTCTTTAACTCAGAAACCTAAGTGGTGCAGCAATTAAGCAAGGTGCTGCGAACCTAAAAAGTGACTGGATTTTAAGCGGGACACCATTGTCCGGGGGGTGGGGAGATGGTTCCTTGATTAAAAATTTGGTCTAGGTGGAGCCACAAAAATGTTCAGAGAATGCAAAACTAGTATTGTAATATATTCATTTAATTTTAAAATGCCATGGGATGCGGGACAAATTGTTAAAAAAAAACGCACGTCTGGTCACGTTAATTCATTGCAATTCTACCGACGGCTCCACAGGAGAAAATGTGGGAAGTTTGCTTCATTACAGATTTACAGGCCTAGAAACCATTCTCTTCTTTCCTAGGGGGTCACTGTGAGTGACGATTAACTCAACTGCAGTAAGTCTGGGGTTTCTTTAACTAGAAAGAGGGAAATCCAACGAAATCACATCATGGCTTTTTTTAAATATAGAGTTACTTTCCCTGCTATTAAAATTCTCTCCTAATTCTTCTATCTCCTGAATTTCCTAATGCTAGAAGTGTTTCTGATATCTTCATAGAAAAAGGAAGACATTAAAATATAATGTTTTGCACCAGAAATTAGAGTATTTTGGCTATGTGCATTTTTCCTGAGTGTTTTAAGAAATAAAAAATGCAATTTAGATAATTTAGAACTAAATGAGTCCATCTATTTATCTCTTATATTCAGACTGCCTAAAGTATTTTTTCTAGAAAAAAATCATCCTTTAAGGTTGTTTCCAAAATTTAAATTTTTTGGTTTAACATAAACATGAAAATTCTGTGCAATAATATTTCTCTTATTCAGTAATTATGCCATGTTATTTTTTTAAATAGGGAGAAAACCAAATTTTCACATGTATCTTTCCCATCCTAGAATTTAATGGACAGCAAATTCAACAGTAATCAGATTGATTGTGCTCACAGGACTCTGCCAATGAAAAAGCAAAACAAGTGTATGCTTATGCTTGAGTTCAAAATGGCTTATATCTTAAGGATTGTGGCTGTCAAGTGTTTAGATTGAGATGTAGGTGTGGAGTCTAGCCTTTAATCTGGAGATAGCCATTGAGTAGCCAAGGAGGCTCTGTGTGGGCATGGCTCTCTCCTGAGACTTCTGGAAAATCTCACAATATTTTCCTCGTGGAGATGTTGGGAGTTAGTCTCAGAGACGATGAATCACAGACAAGACAAGATGGTAGCATTCGAGTAGATGAAGGAGCTGGAGGAGAAGCCACACGGCCTTATCCTGATGCAACCAGACCTCTGAAGCTGGAGAAACCACATGAGACCCCTGCCAGTGCTGAGTTGCCTCTACTACCACTGGATGCTGTTGATGGACCCTGAGCGCAGGAAGCGAGGAGCCAGCGCCGGGATTCTGCACCCACTGGCCTATGACTTCGTGAGTCAGAAGGAGATGTTATAGACTGGTATTGGGCATGTGGGCTAATATCAGACTTATGACTTTGTACTGGACTGGGTTGGGATGCTTTTTCAATGTCCTATTCCTCTAGTATATAAAGCGTTCCCTTACATGCATATGCGTGTCAGTGAATTTTGTTTCTCTAGTTTACCCGGACAAGTATAGACCTTGAAAGTTTACCTCAATTACATTTAACATCCACTTGTTCCTTCCTTTTGCAGAAAACGTTTTTGAGTGATTCTTCCAGTTGGTTTGGAATAGTTGACAACTCTGTTCTTTTTAAAATCTAGTAAATGATTTAGGGCTAGAGACTTGCTGTGCCCACCACCTGCCAGCCCTTACTGACTCCCAGGAGTAAGCCTGTAGGACAGAGAAGACCCGCATCCTCATGCTTCCCCATTGTCCCTCTCTTTAGAAGCAAATCATCTCCTCACCCTCCCAGCAGCTGGTGGGTTCCCACTGTAGAGCATGCCGGTTAGCTGTCCAATGCCTAACCCATTGTGCCACCAGGGTTACCTACTGCGTCACACTTCCTATGAATATATTAAATGCATTCAGTCATTTTATCTTATTCTTTTCATGCTGGAAAATGTTTTATGATGGAATTGAAAAAACTTAGTGTTACTAGGTAAACACATGCAATTCAAAGCCAAATTACCTAGGGTAAATGTGTAGGTCTGACACCTGTCCTGGCACCCTTCTAATTTGTCAAATATCTCTAGTGATCTTATTTTAAGTTGTCATTGAATTCATTCTGGCTAGTGACAACTCTCTATGCTTCAGACGTGAGTAAAGTGTCATAACATTTTTGAGCCTGGAATCTTTCAGAAGCACATTGCTGGGCCTTTCTTTAGAAACACCTTGTGAGGGTATGAATTACCCAACTTTCAGTCAGTGGTCCAGGACCGAGTAATTGGTCCCAGCCTGGGATTCCTAATGCACTGATATTTATAGTATTTAAAAGATAATTACTGATGAATTACTTTCTGCATCTTTCTTAAAACACCGATTAATCCATGATTTTCAAGTATAAAGCTTATTTTAAAATGAGGATAGTTTAAGTAAGCAGTCCTCAATCTGTGGGTCATGACCGCTTTGGGGGTCAAACAACCCTTTCACAGGGGTCACCCAATTCCTAACAGTAGAAAAATGACAATCACAAAACAGCAAAAAAATAATTTTCTGATTGGGGGGTACAACATGAGGAACTGTATTAAAAACTCATGACATTAGGAAAGTTGAGAACTGGTTTAAATGATCAGTCAACATGACATGGAGCTATATAAAATGGCATTATATGTATAGAATGTATTAACATTTATTGTACTTAGAAAGTACCTTCCTTGGCAATATTCTTTTTTAAATTTCATGTCCCATTATGGAGGCAAATTGGATTTCCAAAATTGCATTTTTTTCTGATTTAATTGCACTTCATTCATTTTTTAAAAATCATTTCATTGGGAGCTCATACCACTCTTTTCACAATCTATGCATACATCCATTGTGTCAAGCACATTTGTACATTTGTTGTCATCACCATTCTCAAAACATTTTCTTTCTACTTGAGCCCTTAGTATCACCTCCTCATTTTTTCACTCCCTCATGAACCCTTGATAATTTATAAATTATTATTTTGTCAGCTCTTACACTGTCCAACATCTCTCTTAACCCACTTTTTTGTTGTCTGTCTACAAGAGAAGAGGTTATATGGAGATCCTTGTAATCAGTTTTCCCTTTCTATCCCACCTGCCCTCCACCCTTCTGGTATCACCACTCTCATCACTGGTCCTGAAGGGATCATCTGTGCTGGATTTCCTGTGTTTCAAGTTCCTATCAGTACCAGTGTACATCTTCTGGTCTAGCCAGACTTATAAGGTAGAATTGGATCATGATAGTGGCAGAGGAGGAAGCATTTAAGGTCTAGAGGGAAGTTGTACATTTCATCATTGCTATACTGCATTCTGACTGACTCCTCTCCTCCCCGTGACCCTTCTGTAAGAGAATGTCCAGTTGTCTACATATGGACTTTGGGCTCCCAATCTGCACTCCCCATCATTCACAATGATATGATTTTTGTTCCTTGATTCCTGATAACTGATCCCTTCAACACCTTGTGATCAAACAGGCTGGTGTATCATTCTATGTGGACTTTGTGGCTTCTCATCTAGATGGTTGCTTGTTTACCTTCAAGCCTTTAATACCCCAGGGGCTCTATCTTTTGATAGCCAGGCACCATCAGCTTTCTTCACCACATTTGTTTATGCACCCATTTGTCTTCAGCGATCATATCGGGAAGGTGAGTACACAATGACATGATTTATTATTTCATGTCTGATAGCTAATCCCCTCAGCACCTGGTGATCACACAGGCTGGTGGGCTTCTTCCATGTGGGCATTGTTGCTTTTGAACTTGAGAGCCACTTATTTACCTTCAAGTGTTTAAAATCCCAGATGCTCTATCTTTTGAGAGTCGGGCACTGTCAGCTTTCTTCACCACATTTGCTTATGCACCCAATTTATCTTCAGTGATTGTGTTGGGAAGGTGAACATCATGGAATGCCAGTTTAATATAATAAAGTGTACTTGGGTTAAGGGAGTACTTGAGTGGAAGCCTAATATCTGTGTGCTACCTTAATCCTAAACCTGTAAATATATACAAATAGATCTATTTCCTCATCCTCATATAAACATATTTACATAGGTACATGTCCTTATTTAAACTTTTATAAATGCTCTTTGCCTTATAGTTGTTTCCTCTATTTTCTTTTACTTTCCTTTTGTCCCACTATCATGCTCAGCCTTCATTTGTGTTTCAGTAATTCCTCTCAGTAACATTATCCTTGGTCAAATCTCCTCACCACCTATTTTGGATCACTTGTTATTCAAAATTGCACTTTGTTATGCTTTGTAAACTCTTTTCAAAGTATTTTTAAACTTTTAGGTTCATTTATATCATGGCAGATTAAAAATCATGTAAATGTAGATTTCTGATAGAATAATAAATAGTAATGTTTTGGGTTGGTCCATGCTGTTAGAGCTAACAAAAATGAGAGTGAAATATGGCTCTTCATTGAACTAAAGGAGCACAAGACAATCCATTCCTGGTTTCTCTCCAGGTGCACATACACAGAAAGTAAGAGCAATTGTCTAACCTCATCTGAGAGCACCTAAAAGATAAGAGCAGAATCATTCACCAATTCCATTGTACCTGGATTTGTACCGCTGCCTTTTATATTATTTGCATAGCTAAGACTTGTGGTTCTACTACAGAGTTGATCATCATGGCCCCGCTGAACTTTTGTTTCAATGTTGAAAACAGTCTATGTATCCTTGTTGGTGATGATTATGATGATCATGACTATGTTCATCTGTGTGATATTATGGCCAGACTGATTGGACTCTGTTGACTTGCTAAAGGAGAGGAACAGTTTTCATGTGGCTGTCATGTCTGTTTAGTGATTGAGCAGAACAGATCCATACAGTTCTTATTTGACCTTACTTTAGGGTCCTGGTGGCACAGTCAGGTAAGCTTTGTCTACTAACCAATAGGTGGGTGTTTCAAATCAGCTAGGTCTTCTGGGGAGAAGAGGATCTCTGTTCCCATAAATATTTGCAGCCTTGGAAATCCTATGCAGAGTCTGTATGAATCAGAGCCGATGGCAGTGAGTTTGGGATGTTAATTCAAGGAAATGCCTGAGAGTTTTCTGTGCTTTAAAAGCTGGACATATGGCAAGTGACGGCGATAGTGATGAAGAATGTGTTGCAAGTAGGGGTTCCATTCAGTCATTTCAAAGTGGATAATAATTTACATAGCACAAAATAGCAAGTACATATAGACTGTGAATTGGATGTTCATAACCCAGGACTTACTGTAACATGGCAATATCAATCACTTACTAGAAGTTCCTTTGCGTTTGAAAGAAAAACTAACTCAAATAATTTGTTTAGTTCAGCCAGGTTTGACATTACAGCCAATACATCAAAACATTGAACCCCACTACTCAAAAGGGCAAGGTGTACTTCATTCTATTGTGCAATATTCTCTTCCAAAACTAATTTAAAATGTTCAGTGGAAAGAATATAATCAAAATCGAGCATAGGAAAAAACTACACATATCCACATATTCATTTTAATTATTGAAGACTCCAGTTTTAAGAGTTACAGTTTCTTCAACTTTAGCTACTATTTATTCAAGTGCAAAAGTCTCAATTGTCTGAATAAAAGCCCCATGTGAGCAATTTTGTCACAGTTCATGTTTGTCTGATTATTGCTACCCTGATTTAATTAGTCTCCATAGAAACTTCAGAGTGCCATTGCAATAATTATGTAAGACTGTGGGGTTGATTATTTATTAAAGATTCTAATATTCAACTCCAAATACTGGTTGGTAGCTTTGACAAAAATTGCAAATATTAGCAGAAACATTATGAAGCCACAGTGGTGGTAATTACAGTGTTTGTAATTGAAACATATAAAATTGTCTCTTGACAGATGTAACTTAAGATGTGCTATCTTTTTCCAATTCTATTTGAGCATCTTTTTTTCTTTTTGATGCATGCAGTAATTCTTATGATTCTAGTTTAATAATTTTATTATAAGCATGCACATTCCTTCAAACCATGGTCTGAATGTTTCAAAGCACTACTGCCATCAAAGGAAATTGTGCTAGATGAGAATGCAGAAGAATTGGCTCAAATGTGACACACTGTCACATTTCAAAAGAATTTTAGAATTCTATAGTAAAATTGATAGCTGTCATTTCAAAGCAAGAACATAATTGCATTATCATCCGTAATTCAGGGTCTATGCATGAGAATCAGATGAAGGAACATTCAGTGAAAATTTGAGTTTTCGGGTTCCTGTGGAGAGTCTATATAGATATCAATTGAATAGATGGATGGTGGGTAGCAACCCCTCACTGTTATGTAACTGTAAAAATGCCTGAAAAAAATCAAACACTCAACTTCAATGAAATAATCCGCATTTCAGCAAAGTAATACAGACACTAGAAATTAGCTGTCTCTGTGCTAGGTCCATGCTTACCCTGAGTATTCTGTTCACAGGGACCTAGAATAAAAATAAATAAATAATCAATAAATTGATACTTATTGAACAGATATATAAATGGAGATGATACAACAGATATGAATTGATGAGATATGAGTATAAGTATAACCTAATTCTATCCAAACAACTCACTAACTTATTGAAAGAAAATTTATAAATATTAGACCTCTAAGTAAGTCAGCATAAGGAGTTCTGATAGAGTAATGATTGCAAGGTGGACTGTTAACTGCAAGGTTAGTAGTTTGAAACCACCACCCGTTCAGAGAGAGAACGATGGAACTTTCTATTCTCATGAAGGGTTACAATCTCAGTAACTGACAAGGAAGCACCGCTGTAGGATCTCTCTCTGTGAGTAAGAACTGATAACTCAATGGCAGTGCATTTGAAATTTGAAGTAAGCATAACTCTTTTATTAACTCGCTTGAATTTTGACACAGCAGAGAGAATTCTCCTGTGTGACCATCAAACCTGCTTCCAGATCTCCTTTCCCTACATCTAGATGAGTCTTTTTTTAAGGTTTTTTTTTTTGTTTTTTGGGGCATCACTGCCCTCTGGTGGTGGAAGTAGGAGGCCCAGCCTTTGCTCCTGTGAGCCGGAAGTGAACCTCCATCCCAGTGGGCCGCAGTCCCGCGCACAACCACTACGCCACCGGGGCTCAGCCCAAGATGAGTTTTATAACACTTCAAAATAGTTAAATGGTTTCATTGTAGGGTATAGGTATGCTTCATTTTTAGAACATATTTATTCATGATCATGATCTGACTATTAAGCAATCAACAGCATGGGTGCAAAAACTGAAAACAGGAAAAAAATCTATGTTAAAACCCTTTAATAGAATGTTTTACACTTTCCATTGAACAGAAACTAAAATAACCTTTTTTATAATGTTACAAATTCAGTTCTTAAGATCTCAGTTTCACACATGGGTATTAGAGTATTATCTAAAATATGTCTTCTTTGTTGCAAGTAGATCTTGTTGCCACTGTACATGGCTTAGTTCACAGATTTGTTGTAACCTGTAGCTTCCCAGTCATTTCTCCTGCTCTCCTGTCCTTTTAAGTACGCTTTGTTTCCTGGTAGTCATTAAAATCATCTGCTGCTGCCATAGCTAAAAGTACTGCATGAGCCACCATCGCCACCTTGATTTTGTGGTTTGGAAAAGTACTGACCTCTACCACCATAAGGACCAGAGTTTCTGAGTCCAATATTTCCTTCATTCATCAGTCCAAAATTCAAAGGTTGATTATTATAATTGTCAAAATCATTGTTGCTTCTGCTACATTCAAAACTGCTACCACTGTCCTGCCAAAAATGTCACTGTCATTGTTCTAGCTGTCATTTTCATCAAAACCACTGCCTCAGTTCCCATAACCCTGTCCACTACTTCCATAGTTCTGTTTCCTCCAGAGTAACCAGGACCACTTCCTTCACCATCATCCTCATCACTGAGTCTATTATGATCATCTTCACTGCCTTCATATTCACCACTGCCATGACAGCCACCAAAGCCACCACACCCATTGACATTTTTACTGCAGATAATGTAGTCATTGCCAACACAACACTCCTGTGGCTACCACCAAAGTTTCTACAACCACTCTGACCTCTTTGCCTGGAAGAGATACTAGCCATCTTTTACTTCAATAGGACTTTCTATATGGCACAGTTGGCATCATTCAATGTGATAATTCTGAATGACAATATCATCTGCAGACTTAAGGCCTTCAAAAGTTAGAAAAGTAAAACCCCTCTTCTTGCCACTGCCAGAATCAGTCATGAGTTCAATCACTTTGATTTCCCCATACTATACTGCACAAAATAGTCCCCTAGGTAGTGCTCTTGAGTGTCTTTTTTGATACCACCAACAAAGATAATTTTTACAGGTTAAGGGGCACCTGATCTTTGGAAGTCTTCTTGTGAGATGGCCCTCTTAGATGTAATAACTCTTAGGTATACCTTATGTGGTCTTTCCCACAGAATTGCACCTACTTTTTGCACAGTAGAGAAAGTGACAAACACAAAGAGTGATCTTGGCGTTTGGATACATGGTCTGTGAGCTTTCCCTGTTGTCCCAGATGGCTACTCAGACTCTCATCTATTGAAGAGTTTCCAATGAAGAGTTTCCACAGCTGTTCAGGTGCTTTATGAGATTCTTGCATAGATACATTGGTGGTGAGAGGACCTTATAATGCCTCCTAGCATCCACAAATAATCCATATCTCCAGGCATATCTCATTTTACTGTGTCTCACTCATGCTGTAAAAGATGATCCAACTATGTTCATATTATAGAACAATATCAGTGATATCACATGCAAGCAAAATTTTGCTGAAGATCATCCAACCATGGTTGAAGCACTGCATTGATAGGGAGCACCAGATGTTCAAGCCGATTTCAGAACAGGATAGAGAATAAGGGATATCATTGTGGATGTATAACGGATCTTGGCTGAAAACAGAGAATATCAGAAAATATTTACTGTATTTTATTGACTATGCCAAGACATTCAACTATGTGGATCATAACAAACTAGGGATAACCTTGAGAAGAATGGGAATTCCAGAACACTTCATTGTGCGTATGTGAAATTTGTACCTGGCACTTGTATGAATATGGCAAGGGAATACTGCATGGTTTAAAACCAGGAAAGGTGTTCATCAGGGTTGTCTCCTATCACCATACTTATTCAAATCTTGAAGCTGAGAAAATCACCAGAGAAGAAGACTTTTCTGAATTTTCTGAAGAAGAGTGAGGCTTCAACATTGGAGGAAGCCTTATTAACTATCTTCAATGTGCAGATGACACCACATTGCCTGATAAAAGTGAGGAGGACTTGAAGCACTTACAGATGAAGATCAAGGGTTTCAGATTTTAGTATGGATTACAACTCAATGAAAGTAGACCAAAATCCTCACAACTGGACCCTAAGGCAGCATGATGGTAAATGAAGCAAAGATTGAGACTGTTTAGGATTTTGTCTTGCTTGGATCAGCCATCAATGGTCACAGAAGCAGCAATCAAGATATCAAATGATGCATTGCAATAGGAACATCTGCAGCACGAAATCGCTTAAGAACTTGGAAAGCAAGAATGTTACTTTGAGGAATAAAGTGCACCTGATACAAACTGTGAGAGTTGGACATCTGACTGTTCATGCCATCATCTCTAAAGCATTTGGTCTCAGATGGCTCCACCAGAGGTATTGATTGTACTCTTCCTAAGAGTCCCAGATCTCTCTCTCTCTCTCTCTCTCTCTCTCTCTCTCTCTCTCTCTCTCTCTCTCTCTGGGGCTACTTCAAAGGTGGCTTAGGGGGTAGTACCCAAACTGGTCAATCTTCTTGATTAGTGTTTCAAATATCTTATTTGCAGAGTCCCACCAAGTTATTTTAGGAATTACAGTGTTACAGAGACTTGGGAAGAAGACTCATTAAGATTGGCACTCAGCCACATTGACATTCACTTTATTTCAGTGGTCTGATGCAAAACTTTCTCCATCTTCTGCTTTTTTTTGAACTTGAGTAGCCAAAATTCCTGCACCTTTGCCCTTTCAAATAGTGATAGTTCGGCAAATACTCTAAATATCTTTTTCACTAATGCTCCCACCTATTTCAAAACACACCTGGGCTTCTGTCAATAGCCCTTCCATGTTCAACTCCATTAATACCATATGTGAGGCTTTTGAGTAATTATTAATAAACATTCAGCCAGGATAAGAAAGGCATAAGGTTCTCACCTCCTTGCAGACAACTCCTCCAACTCTGCTTAGTTCTATGATTAAGTCGTTCAATTTTCAAAAGGTGTCAAATGAATGTCCAATTCTCTCTTATACACAAATACATTGTGGCATGTGGGAGAAAGGGGTCAAAGGATCAATTATCTATAAGTAAACAAAGGACTCTTACCTTTAGTAAATTTCCAGCTATGAATTCAGGAACTCTGTTTAGAGTTTAGAACACTGATCATCCAATATATTCAGCTTTAATGAACTAGATGTAATCTGTAGATAACACAGAGCATTCTAATGAGCACCTATTATAATAAATAGGTGTAATCAAAAGAGAGATATATCACAGGAGGTAATTCACATAAAAGCTAGTGAACCTTAGACTCTAGACATCTCATTTACCTTCCAAGACTCTTGCCTTATTTCACATTTATAACTTTATATTCTTTTCATTAAAGTTCCCCTTCTTCATATCCAATTGAAACAATATAGAAGCTTCAGGCCCCCCAAAACACTTATGTTGTTGTAAATGAATGGAAGTGCAGAGGAATGAGAAGCACATGGAATGAATCAAAGCAGAGCACTGTAGCTCACTTTGGCATGCAGCAAAGAACTGAGCTGTGTCCTTTCTTTTTATTCATACTCAAATTTGGGAATACTTGCCTGGTTGCATTTACTCAGAATTTTAAAAATTTGATAAGTAACATTCTTGAAACAATATATCTAAAAAACCAGATGCAGTAAAAATATAACCTACAAAGCAAAGAACAGAGACCAAAACAAACTCCAGGCTAGACATCCTTTCTCAAACACATGTCCTTCATTGTCTTTCAAGCTACACCTGCATGCATATGATCATAGTGACCTCAAATGTGTATCTTTGAAGTTTTGACTTAAATCCAAGTTCTTATCATGCTCCAGCTACACCCTTATGTACTGTGGAAAAAAATATATAAGTCCTTTAGCTTCAGATATGGGAAAATCACCAATTGAGATATACTGTAAAAGTTTTAAAAGCAGAACAGGAAACTAAAGGTATTTTATTATGAGAACACAGAGAGATAATTGTGGCAGTCATGTGCTTATGTTAATTTTATGATTGAAATATAGGGGTGGAGTCTAGCCTGTTAATCTGGAGATAGCCATTGAGTAGCCAATGAGACCTCTATGTGGGCATGGCTTTCACCTGAGAGTCCTGGGAAATCTTGCGATATTTCCCTCGTGAAGATGAGAAACTATCTTCCCCAGTTATTGGGAGTTAGTTTCAGAGAAGATTAATCACAGACAAGACAAGCTGGCAGCATTCGTGAAGCTGGAGGAGCCAGCGGAGAGACCACACAGCTTTGCCCTGATGGAGCCAGACCTCTGAAGTTGGGGCGGCCAGATGGAGACCTCTGCCAATGATGAGTTGCTTCTGCTGCTTATGGACTCTGAGCTCTGTAGGCATGGTGCCCTGCCAGCACCGGGATTCTGCACCCACTGACCTTTGACTTTGTGAGTAGAAAGAAGACTTTATAGACTGATTTCGGGCATATGGGTTAATTTCGGACTTATGGCTTTGAACTGGACTGGGCTGTGATGCTTTCTCCATGTCCCATTCCTTTTGTATATAAACCCTTTCCTTATACTGATATGTGTGTCCTTGAATTTGTTCCTCTAGTCTACCCGGACTAACACAACAATCATCTTAGATGCCTAAGGAGACATTTTTAAAGCAATTAGTCTCATTATGGATCCCACAGAGACCTTGAAATTTAGATAACTCTTGGAAAAATCAGATTATGTGTGTGTATGTATTCATACATAAGGATGTACATTCATTTGTGTGTGTATGTGTGTGTGGGTTTAGATAGCCTCAGCAAATGATTTCTGATTCGCAACAGAACAAAACACTGGCCAAACCTGTGCCATCCTCACAAATGTTAAATTTAATCCCTTGTTGCAGTTATTGTGACAATCCGTCTTTTAAGAGTCTTCCTGTTTTTGTTGTTTTCATTACGTTGACCCTGTACTTTGACAAGCATGAAGTGCTTCTCTAGGGACCGGTTTCTCCTGCTAACATGCCCAAATTACATAAGATGAAGTGTCATCATCAGGACTTCTATGAAGCATTCTGGATGTACTTCTTCCAATAAAATTCGTTCATTCTTCAGGAAGTCTATGGTATATTTAATATTCTTTGTCTATATCACAACTCAAACACATCAATTATTCTATATCTTCCTTATTCATTGTCTAGCTTTCAGATATGAATAGAACAAATAAAAATGCTATGGCTTGAGTCCAGCATACTTTAGTCCCAAAAGTGACATCTCTAATTCTTAACTCATTAAAGAAGCTGCTTATAGCAGATTGGCCCAATTGTATGATTTCTTGTCTCCTGCTTTCATGGACATTATGAATCCAAGTTAAATTAAATCCTTATCAACGTCAATCATTTCTTTGTTTATCATGATTTTGCTTATTGGCCCAGAACTTTTATTTTCTTTATGTTGAAGTGCAATCCATTTAAAGACTGTATTCTATGATTTTCAAGTCTTTTTGTACATTATCACTGGTACAATCCTTACATGAGTATAAGCCATACATTTTGCTCCCAGAATAGAGTATTTTAGTAATCTATTACTATGAGCCTATTGACAAATGTTAAAGGGTCTATGGTGGTAGCATGGTTATCCCTTGGACTGAGATCTGCATGGTCAGCAGTTCTAAACCACCAGCATCTCTGTGGGAGAAAGACTGGACTTTTTACTCCCATAAAGAGTTATAATCTCAGAAATCCACAGGAAGTCGCTAGGGGTCAGTATTAACTTGATGACGGTGGGATTGTTACATGTTATCCAAAGGACTAGTCCTTGGAGAAAGACATTGGGCTTGCTAAAGTTGAGAGTCAGTGAAAAAGAGGAAGCCTCAGTGACAGAAACAAACTTGGAGGTATATGATATAATTTTGTGAGACTGATGGCATTTTCATTGCAAATACACTTTTTCAATTACATAAATAGGAACAGCATAAGTGGAACTCATCAGATGGAATATATAGGAATCATTTTTTTTACATTTGTGGAAATGTATGCTGGAAAAGCTTAATCACATCAATAGTTATTATGAAGTCATGATCTGACTATAGAATGGATCATCAATTGCTCATATGTAAGTTCAGGTTTAAGTTGAATAAAATTAAAACACACTCACAAGACTCAAAATTCAACTATGAGTATATATCACCTGAGTATAGAGACCACATCAAGAACAAATGTGGTACATTATAGATGTATGACTGAAGACCTGGTGAGTTATGGAATGTCATCAAGAACAACATACTGAAGTAAGCAGAAAGCTATATGAAATATAAGAAAGAAAAGGTTAATGAGGATGTCAGAAGAGACTTTGAAATTTGCTCTTAATTAAAGAGCCTTTAATATGGATTGCATTTAAATATAACTACAATAAAAGAAGAAATGAAGTAAAAGTTTAACATAAAATTTAAAAAGGCAGCTAGAGAAGACAAAGTACTATAATAAAATGTTGAAATACCTAGAATTAGAAAGCCAAAAAGTAAAGACACTTCACGTATCTCAAGAAATGAAAAAGAACTTCAAGGCTTGATGGACAATAATAAAGAATTTTATAGGCAAAACATTGAATGTTGCAAGAAGCATCCAAAGAATATGGAAGGAATAACATATAAAAAAGCACTGGTCTACATTAGCCCATTATAATAGGCAGCATTTGATCAACTGATGGTACTGAAGGATGGTGTTGTAGCAGCCCTAAAAGTACTAATGAAAAACAAGCCTTCAGAAATGCACAGAATTCCAATTGAAAGGTTTCAACAAGTCAATGAAGCAATGGAAGCAATCACCTAGGCTAAGAAATTTGGAAGACAGCTACCTATAATAAGGTAAAAGAGATTCATATTTTTATTTATTACAAAGTGATATTATAAAATGCACACATTTTCTAACAATTCCAAATTACTATTCCAAACTAGTAATATATCTTTTAAATTTTATTAATTTAAATTTAATACAAATATCATATAATTCTGTAATTCAGTCATGTCTATCTTAATTGTAGAATTGTTACCACAACCAGTTTCCAAATATTTTTCTTAAAAATCAGAGTATCACTTTTATTATATATATATATATATATATATATATATATATAATTTTTTTTTACATATCCTTTTTGAGTTAGATTCAGGTAATTACCTGTCTCTCCCATCAAAGGAAAAGTGACCTGCACATTACAACAGGCAAAAAAGGATTTTAAGAAGTAAAATATCTTAAACTAATTCATTACAACTTTTCAAATTTCATGAGTACTATATTTGAAAGTGGAAAAAAGACAGGGGGAAAATATGGGACTTCAAACAATCAGACGATAGTAATTGTAGTTAGGTTGGTAGTACACTCAATGCTCCACGTAGATACTTTTTTATACATTAGTAATTTTCTTTACTTCAAGTATATATCCACCTATTATTCCAAGCATTTTTTCAACATGGACACCTTGACATTGTCTCCCCTTCACCCCACCACAACCACTGTACCCCCCTCTCCTGCCCTGAAACCCTTATTCTGCTTCCTCTCTATATAGGTTCATCAATCTTGGGTTCCATACACCAAAAAACCTAAGAGCAAATCACACGACTTCAAGACAGTAATCCCCCATGACCTAACTCCTCTGAGCTATACCCTAATATAAATAAAAATCAAACAAGACAATACAAACCAAATGCACAGAAAATTTTGGAGACCAGATAAGGTACAGCATGCATCATGGGAGCGGGGGGTGGGGGGGTGTCTGCTGAAAAAGTTTTAATTGTTCAGGTCAGATTTATGCCTTTGATCTTCTATACTAATCTCTCTCTAATTTAATAAATCTGTTTAATAACCACCTTCCTCTTACCCCTCCATTGTGCATAGAGGTAGTTCATTTGAGGATTATTTCCCACCTAGTTACATAAATACTTCTTGGGCACCCACTGCCAACCATAGCTTCCTGCAAACCAAATTCTCACAATTTAGGCTCTGATACTTAGCCCTCCTTCAACTTCAGATTATATAGCTCACAACCTTTCAATGACTGATGATGGAGTAAGTACTTCCTCCATATAGACTTACTTGACATCTCACTTAGTTGGCAGCTTGTATGGAGACACGCTTCTAAGAACCCAGATGCTATTTTATCTGATAGCCAGGCACCATCTAATTTCTTCACCACATTTTGCTACATTACCCATATCTTCTGAGTTCCCTTTCTGAGGGTGAGTATTGAGTAAGGCTGCGATGTTAAGTACAAAGTGTTCTTAAGTTGGAAGTAGGACCCCTTCTTGGATCTATATATCCTGGGAATCCAGGCCAGGTGTCGGGGTGGCTGGGACATTGAATTCTGGATATTCTAGGTGCACAGCACGCTCCAGAGACTGCACCAGTGACAGCCCATTCAACAACTCCACGGAATAAATTGGCTTCTACCTCAGACACACCTGTAACTTGAAGACTTAAGTCAGAAAATACATGAAGTCCAAGAAAGCAGAAGACAGCTATATCAAATTTGGTAAGCTGTTGGTAAGCAGACAAATAGGGTCTTGCTACACCAATGCCCTATATGCTGTATGAAGATCTAAATCATTCTGGCAAATCTGTGACAGTAATTCTGCTTTATTTTTCTATTGTTTGTTCATATTATGCTGTATCTCAGAGGTACTATGTCATTGGGGGTTACTCTAGTGATGTTGTGATATATATTTATCTGTGTTTCAGTAAGTGAAAGTCAGGATTGATTAATCTATAGGGATATCAAGTAGGACAAGGGGTCCTGATGGACGGTTTTCAGGAGAGGGGAAAGGGGACACATTGTCAAGGAAGCCAAGAAGAAAAAGTGTGATTATGGAAGCAATTGTATAATTCTGCTTGACGTGATGAAACTTTGGAATGACACAACATTTGTATTAACTGCAAAGTAATTATTAAAGTAACACGCAATATTTTGATGAAGATCATTGAAAAATAATTTCTGGGAGTTGCCAAAATTAAAGGTGGATTCAGCAGGGGATACAGAAACAGACATATCATTGCTAATGTCAGATGGATCTTGACTGGAAGCAGAGAAAATCTGAAATATATTTACTTGTATTGTATTGGCTATGTAAAGGTGAGATAGTTAAGGTTTGTTATGCAAATCTGACCAATAAACACGTGTAGAATCAACTGAAAGAAAGAGAGATAAGTGGTTTGGTAAGCCTTGATTTTTGAGGTTTGGGGTCTCTTGCTTTTTGATGGTCCGACCACTTTGCATCTGCCTTAGCCAGTTCTCTGATTCAGCTGGCAAGGCTTACTTCCTGCAAGACATCCCTGAGGAGAAGTGACATGGACCTACCCTGATACAGCCCTGGGTGCTGGAGCACCCATGTGGAGATCTCTGCCAGCGCTGAGATGCTTACACTGCTTTCCTCCTGTAGTCTGCATCATTGCCTGTATTTTGTGAGCTGGAAGACTTTGTAGATGGTGTCAGACATACGGGCTAATGTTGGACTTGAACAGCACTGGGTTGGGGTGCTTTCTTAATGTATACTTACTTTTATATAAAACTCTCACTTAATGTATCTTTTCCTTTGTGTAAAACTTTCCTATATATGTGTGTGTATATATGTATATGTATATATATATATATCTATATATATATATAGATATATATATATAGATATATATATATATACTGTGGATTTGTTTCCCTAGTTTACC
Source organism: Nesogale talazaci (assembly GCA_004026705.1). NCBI lineage: Eukaryota > Metazoa > Chordata > Mammalia > Afrosoricida > Tenrecidae > Nesogale > Nesogale talazaci. The sequence continues at coordinate 20,599 of PVJH01029417.1, forward strand.
CAGACTAACACAACAGGCATTTGACTGTGTGGATCATAAGAAACTATGGAGAGATTGAGAAAAATGAGAATTTCAGAACACTTAATTGTGTTCATGAGGAACCTGTACAGTTTTTCAAACAGAATAGGGGGTACTGCATGGCTTAAAACAGGAAAGGCATGCTGTTTTAGCCTTTTACCATATACCCTCAAGCTTTATGCTGTAACAAATAAGCCAAGAGACCAGATCACATGAAGAAGAATGCAGCATCCTGATTCGAGGAAGGTTCATGAGGGTTCCCTTGAGGGGTGCACAGGAAACAATCCTGCTCGCTGTAAGGAAGGATGAGTTGAAGCATCTGCTAATGAAGATCAAGGTCCAAAGCCTTCAGTCTGGATTATAAAAGAAAGGGGAAATTTTCATGACTAGATCAATCGATAAAATGATAAGTGGAGAAAAGCTTCAGTTAAAAGGATTTGACTTTACTGGGATCCCCAAGCAACACCCATTGTAGCAGAGCAAGAAATCCAGTAACATACAGTGTTGGGAAACCCTGCTGCACAAGGCTGTTTTAAAGTGTTGAAGAGCAAGGACATCTCTGAAGAGCATTTTCAATCGCCCACCCCTACATGCATGTGGGAGTTGGACAATAAATAGGGAAAAGCACCGGGACAAAAAGGATGCATTTGCATTATGGTGTTGGCAAAAAATATAGGAAAGGACTGTCAGAACCTCCCCCCAAAATCAAGAAGTACATCCAGATGCTCCTTAGCTGTTAGGATGGTGTGCTAGTCCAGGTAGACGAGAGAAACAAATCCATAGACACTCATATGCGTATAAGAAAGAAGAGTTCCACAGACAAGGGCCATTGAACATTGAGGGAACATTCCGGCCCAGTCCAGTCCAAGGTCATAAGTCTGATATTAGCCCATATGTCTGATACCAATCTATAAAGTCCTCTTCAGATTCATGAAGCACATATAATGATGCCAGGACAACCACAAGCCAGCGGGTGCTGAGTCTTGTGCAAACAGTGGTGGTAGAGGCATCGCAGCACTGGCAGGGGCCTCTCTGTGGCTTCTCAAGCATCTCAGCACTGGCAGGAGTCTCTACATGGCTTTTCCTGCTTCAGAAGTCTTGTTCCATCAGCGTAAGCCCACGTGACTTCCTGTCCAGGATGTCTCACAGGGTGTCAGCCTTATGTCTTGTCAGTAGAGGGTCTCCAAGGGATTGAGTCGTGAGTCTGTCACCTCCGAGGGGGAAATACCACCGAATTTCCTAGAGTTCTCAGGAGAAAACCATGCCTACACAGAGTTCTCATTGGCTATCTCCAGACTGACAGGCTAGACCCCACCCAAGCACTCTTAATCCTCAAATTGACACCAGATTAGCTGACTTCCACAGATGGTGAGACTATGTATCACATGCTTTGGATATGTTATTAGGAAACACCAATCCCTGGAAAAGACACCATCCTTTGCAAAGTAGAAAGTTAGTGAAAAAGAGGGTGAACTTCAACGAGATCGACTGACACAGTGGTTGCAACAGTGGTTTCAGAGGGAATAACAATTGTGATTCTCTGCCTTTATCTTCCTGCTAGCTGACCTGGTTGTTGCCAAAGCCTTTAACGTTATCACTCCCTTCGGATCCACACAGCTTTGCACCAACCAGCCTGAGATCTTCCTGCATTCTGCATCCCTGCCTGTGGCTGTGTAAGTCTGACCAGGGACTTTCGGACTACTATCTGATTCATGGATTTGAGGAGGACTGGGCTGGGATATTTTCTTGATATATAATTACTGCTTGATTTAAAGTTCTTTCTTACACATATATGTGTGTCACTAGATTTGTTTCTCAAGTCAACCCGGCCTAACACAGGGGCCTATTCATTGGAAACCAACAACAATCTCAATGAATTAAAAAACAAACAAATGATCAAAAAAAAAACTCCATGAAATTAAGAAGACACCTTAGCGGACATGAAAGCAGAATGTCTAGAAGAGAAAGTCAAGTGGGAAGCCTTTTAAAAAAATCTACCTTCCTGCCAACAAGAGTAAAAGCTCTCCCTTCTCACCGTTAGAATCAGCTACACTTCAGATCCAAAGGTCTCATTCCTGCTCCCGCTAGTGTTTCCTTGACGATAAACTGATCCTGTCTGATTCGGATGCTAAGACGACTTTTTGTAAATTGAGATTTTGAGTGGTTTCTAATTAATTTTTTTCTGGATAAAAAACACAAATGGACAATTGTGAGCTGGCACAGGACTAGGCATTTTTCCTTCAGGTTTTCATAGGGTCACTGTAAGTTGGAAGCAACTTAACGCCACTGAGCCACCACCACCGCCACCTCCATAGAGGGCAGTAGTAATCAAAGAACATACGCACAACCTCTCAGTGCAAATCATTTATGTGTTTTAATCGGTCCTTCTTGACAAGCATTTGATTTTAGGTATCTTCTGCATTAGGCAAATCTCAAATAAGATCTTTTACTAAGTGAGTTAGTCCGGGTAGACTAGAGGAACAAATTCAAGGGCATGCATATGAATATAAGGAATGGTTTTATATTCAAGAGAAATAGGACATTGAGAAAACATCCCAGCCCAATCCAGCTCAAAGTAACAAGTCTGATATTAACCCATATGCCCCATATCAGTCCATAAAGTCTCCTTCTGTCTCACGAAGTCACAGGTCAGTGAGTGCAGAGTCCTGGCACCGACAGGGATTTACCCATGGCTCCTGACTTCCAGGGCTCAGGGTCCATCAACTGCATCCTGTGGTGGCAGAAGCAACTCATCGCTGGCAGAGACCTCCATGTGGCTGCCCCAGCCTCAGAGGTCCGGCTCCATCAGGGCAAAGCTGTGTGGTCTCTCCACCGGCTTCTCCAGCCTCCTCAAACGCTGCCAGCTTGTCTTGTCGGTGATTGATCGTCTCTGAAACTAACTCCCAACAACTGGGGAAGATAGCTTCTCATCTTCACGAGGGAAATATCACAAGATTTCCCAGGAGTCTCAGGTGAAAGCCATGCCCACATAGAGGCTTCATCGTCTACTCAACGACTATCTCCAGATTAACAGGCTAGACTCCACCCCTACATTTCAATCATAAAATTAACATAAGCACATGACTGCCACACTAAGTGTGTCTTTAAACTGAATTTGTAGTTAAGTCAGAACAAGCACACATGGTTCACAATTATACTTACCTTAACACAAGAAAAGAAATGTGGTGGCGCCATCAGATAACTGCTAACTGCAAGGTCAGCAGTTCAAACCCACCAACTTCTCTGGGGGAAATGATGAGACTATCTGCTCCTATAAAGATCTATAGCCTGGGAGGCGCTGTGTGAGCCACTGAATAGGAGTCAGCTCAGTGACAGGCTGGTTGTTTCAGCGTGTTCGTACAAGGAGCCCTGGCGCACCGTGGTTAGGCACTCAGCAGCTAGCAAATGGTTGACTGAACCCATCAACTCCTTCATGAGAGGAAAACATGACTCTCTACTTCAGTAAAGATTTGCAGCAATGGAAGCCCGTGGAGCTAGTTCTACTTTGCTCTGTGGTGTGACTATAAATTGAAATTAACTTGGAAGACAATGGGCTATAATGCATGAAAAGACTTACAGTCCTATCAAGGATTTAAAACATGTAAGTGCAGCAAGTGAAGGTGATGGTGATGAAAAATGGGTTTCCAGTTGGGGTTTCTTCACTTGTTTAAAAGTGTGGGCAAATGTACATAACATTCAAGAGCAAGTCAGATGTTTTTAGCCAGAAGACTTCCCGTATACAAGTATAGAAGCCAGAAAATTCCTTTATACACATATGTAATTTAATCTAAGTGCTGGTCTTCTCACAAATATTTACCATATGTATTTCAGTTATAATATGCGTGTGCATAATTTCCTTGATAACATACTCTTGTTTCCATAGTCATTGTTTTTCCTCCTTATTCTTTCTATTTTCTGATTCCTTTTTCATACTCTAGACCAGTCTTTCTATAGCTGTTTAAAAGTATCCTGAAATTTTGAAAAGCAATTTTGTTTTTGTTTTTACTTTGCATTTCTTGGTACACTACTGTTTTTTACAGTAATGTTTTTCAGGTAGGTTTCCATTTGCTTTGAAATGGTCTAACATTTCTATCAAAAATAATAATGCTCATGTGTCACGCTCTTTGTTCAGTTGTTCTGTTTATACATTACTCTTTTCTAGTAAAATCTCAGCCAAATGTGGTTTCTTTAGTGTAAATTTGTATTCACAGAGTTATAAGAAGTCTTAAGGTCATGAAAGCTTTTGTTGTACTTTGTTCATCCAACATTCTACTGAAAATAAGACAAGCAGTTTTGTCAAAGCAGAAACACTGAACTAAGCAGTTTCCAATTTCATAAACACAGCACTCTCTCAATTCATCAAATATTTAATAAAATAAAAACTTTAATTTGATTTCCAATGTCTTACAAAATGTCTTTTAACTACTTGCAATCTAGATGTGACTATCCATGAATTTGGGGTTTGCAGGTAGCCAGGACTATCGGCCACCAATTGTCTGTCTGTAATACTGTGGTGGCTTGTGTGTTGCTCTGATGCTGGAAATTATGTCTCCAGTCATTGAAATGCTAGTGGAGGTACATGTTTCAACTAAGTACAACTAATGTCCATGTTTCAACTAAGTTTCTAGACTAAAAACAGACTGCATGGAAGGAATAGGATGCCTATTTCTAAGAAATTGAACACTGAAAACCTTATGGATAGAAGCAAAACAGGGTCAGCTACAGCAGACCTCACCTAAAGCAGGACATTGTCAGAGATAGTACTGGAAGGTGAGTTTTTGGGTCAGAAGACATACAAAAGTTGACTGAGGAAGAGCTGCCTTCCCAAAGTAAAGTCAATCATAATGCAATAAAGTCTGTGAGAGTAAAGCTTTGGGGCTTTATTTGCTATTGGGGCATGGGTAAAAGTGAGAAAAAAACAACAAATATTAATTAGTAATTGGAATGGAAAAATATGAAACCAGGAAAAGAGTAAGTAGTAAAATATGAATGAACACTTAAATGCAATATTTTAACCATTAGTGGGCTTAAATGGACTGGTATTGGCTCACATAATGGGAAAAGTATATGATTTACTATGCTGGGAATAAAAGAATCAAGAGGAATTGCATTGCATTTATTGTTGAATAGGACATTTCAAGATTGATTATGCCTGTCCATCTTCAAGGAAATCCAGTCACTACCACTATTCAAATATAAGTATGAACCAAAAAACTAGTGATGCAAAAGTAAAGAATTCTATCAATATTTTCCTTCCAAAATTAATCAAGTATGCAATCAAGATATATTGATAATTACTGGCAATAGGAGTGCATAAGTTGAAAACTAAGAGGAAGGACAATTGGTCTTGGTGGCAGAAACAAAGCTGGAGATCACATTGGTTTTTGCAAGACCAATGACTTCATCCCAAATACCTTTTATTAATAACACAAAAGATGACTACAAACTTGAATGTTTTAAAAA
>PVJH01029418.1:0-26052 GCA_004026705.1 Nesogale talazaci
CCAAGAGTCCACTGGATAAAGGGTAACAATCACAATTTGTATTTGCTCCATTGATAAATCTAAAAGGCATTTCACACTACAAAAAGAGCACTCACAGATGCTAACTACAAGTTCCAACTATTTTTTCAAAATTTAAATCAAGGCTCCGGATCAATTTGCAACAGTCAACAAAGCACACATGCACTATTTTGCTATAGTGATTTTGATAACATGCCATACATCAGACCGTTCCTAGGCTGGGGGCGGGGGTGAGGTATGGATCAATGTGCAGGGACCTCCATAAGCACGAGGAGCAGGTCACAGAGGAGTATCTCTGGATGCGGCAGTGTTTGTTACACACAATGGAAAGGGAAGTCGGGAGGAAAATGATGGAAAGCATGCCGAGAGGCATAGAGCTCTACGAAAGGGCCGACGCCAACAAAATCACATCTGCATTTACCCTCTGACCCCGCAAGCACTCAGCTAGGGTTCAGCCTAACAGCACAAGGGCTAAATCACCCAAGATGCAAGCACAGGCTCCTGGTGGCAGTAAGGACAGAGAACACAGAAGGAGCCAAACAGGGCTATTATATATACTGGCACCTCCAAGCAGGGAGACGAGGCCGCCCTCCATGGAACAGAGCACCTCTCACTACTGCTCCGGAGGTGCCTCTGGAGTCTTTTGCTGTGGGGGAGAAGTACAATGGGAGGCAAAGTGTGCATGGTACACCACAAAGCATACAAATAGCTCTATGCCTTTGCTTATATTCACAAAACACAAAAACACATTTTTAAACAGTGGTTAGAGAGAACAGAGTAACAGAGTACAGGGGCAGAAGCTACACTTATTTGAGTATATTTTGTGTTGTCGGTATGACCTCAGACCTTTGATCATTTTTTAAATGTAACCAAAAAACAGGCTTAAATTTCAATTCCTAAAACTCTAAAAATGGAAAATAAAATAGATGAACAACTAGTTGAGGATAACCTAGGATAGCAGGAAAATTGCTGTCAAGTGATTGTTAAAATATAGTCACTGGGGCTGAGCCCTGGTGGCGTAGTGGTTGTGCGTGGGACTGCGGCCCACTGGGACGGAGGTTCAATTCCAGCAGTGGGGCTGGGCCTCCTACTCCCACCACCAGAGGACAATGATGCCCCCCCCCCCCAAAGAAAAGAAAGAGTTTGCTTTCATGTGGGTGTGAGTAATAGTCACTGGAATATGATCATTGAAGTCAAATGGATGCAGAAGCAAATGTGGTGAAGAAAGCTGATGGCACCCAGCTATCAAAGGATATAGCGTCTGGGGTCTTAAAAGATTGAAGATAAACAAACAGCCATCCAGCTGAGAAGTAGCCAAGCCCACACAGAAGAAGCACACCTGCCAGTGTGGTCACTAGGTGTCAAAAGGATCAGGTCTCACACTCAAATAGGAAAAAAACATATCACTGAGGACATGTGGGAGCATGAGCAAGTATGGTGAAGAAAGCTAAAGGTACCCGGCTGTATAAAAATATACAGCCTGTGGTCTTAAAGGCTTGAGGGTAAACAAGTAGCCATCTAGCTCAGGAGCAACAAAGTCCATCATAGAAGAAGCACACCAGCCTGTGAGACCATGAGATGTGGAAAGAATCAGGCATCGGGCATCAAAGAACTAAAATCTTATCATTATGATTTGATCGCTGAAGACAAACAGAGTGGAGGAAGCTGATGGTGCCCAGCTACCAAATGATAAAGTGTCTGGGGTCTTAAAGGCTTGAAGGTAAACAAGTGGCCATCTAGCACAGAAGCAACAAAACCCTCATGGAAGAAGCACACCATCCTATGTGATCACGAGAGGTCAAGCATCAAAGAACAAAAATCACATCACTACGAATGAGGGGGAAAACGGGGGAAACAAGGCCCATTTGTGAGCAATTACAGAAGAGTCATAGGGAGACGGGCCAGTCAGGATGCAGTGAATTTGCAATGAAACACACAACTTTCCTCTAGTTCTTGAAGGCTTCCCCTCCCCCGAGCCCCCCAACTATAATGGTCCCAATTCCACCTTACAAATCCAGCTGGACTGGAAGAGGTACACTGGTACAGATGGGAACTGGAAATACGGGGAACCCTGGACAGATGAACCCCTCAGGATCAGTAATGAGAGAGAAGAAACAGGGAGGGTGGGGGGAAGGTGGGGTAGAGAGGAGGAGCCAATTACAAGAATCAACACATCACCTCCTGTGTGGAGGACTGACATCAGAGGAGTGGGCAAGGGGAGACGTCCGGCAGTGTAAGCTATGACAAAATAATAATTTATAAAGTATTGAGGGTTGGCGGGAGGGGGAACAAGGACAGAGGGGAAAGAATGACAAGCTGAGGTCAAGGGCTCAAGTGGAAAGCAGAGATTTAGAGAATGAGGACGGCAGCTGGCATGCGAAGGTGCTTGGCACAGTATATGTATGCATGTTATTGTGATAAGCGATGTAAGAGCCCCCAATAAAATGATTAATATATACAAACACACATGCATGTGACGGACATTTCCCAAGGAGAGGGAAACAGCAGCAACGAGGTAGAGCAGCAAAGTGCTTTTCGTGTTCCTCGTGGGTGTGCCGGTGTGGAATAAACACCACAATCCACTGCCGCAGTCGTCCTAGCAACCCTAACAGGCAGGGCAGGGCTGCGCCTCTGGGCTTCTAGGACGCTCAATCTTTTAGGAGCAGACAGTCCCATCTTTACCCCTTGGAGCAGCTAGGGGTTTGGCCCCAGCACTTCTGTGGGCGTTAAGCAAAGATAAATGGGGGGATGATTCGACAGATCAAGGTCTCTAACTTACAAGATAAATGAGTGAAGTGAGCATGTTTACAAGAAAGGACAACAGTAGTGGGAAAGAATGCGGGAAGAAAGCAGAGTCAGGGAGTCCGATGTTTATATGTCAACGTAAAAAAAAAAAGGCTGTAAACACAGCACTGGGAACTTTTATCCAAGGAAGCAAGTAAAACTTAGGAGGTGACCCTTACTAGGTTAGCACGGTTAACAAAACCGCTGTTAGATAAGGCGAGAAACCAGCAACCACCTATGTATACGTGTGCACTTCCCTGTCTGTACTTTCGTCAGATTCCCAAAGGCCCCACCAACAGAGGGCGGAAAATACTCTTGGACATGGCAAAAGGTCAGAATGGCCATTGGTTTTGTTTTGTTTTGTTTTTGGAGGGGCATCACTGCTCTCCGGTGGTGGGAGTAGGAGGCCCAGCCCCACTGCTGGAATTGAACCTCCATCCCAGTGGGCCGCAGTCCCAAGTACAACCACTACGCCACCGGGGCTCAGCCACAGAATGGCCATTGTTATCTTGTCACTCTCAACTCACAGCGACTTGACAAAGGACAATGAAACAGCTCCCGGGGCTTTTGATCTTTATTGGAACAGAAAGCCTCATATTTCTCCCAGGATCAAGTGGTAGGTTTAAACTGCTGGTCTTGTGGTTATCAGCCCTATGTGCAATCAATGCTGGCAGCAGGGCTCCAGAAAATACCAGAATAGGTTACCTCTACGGTCTCTTTGAATCAGAATTGAGTCAATGGCAGTGAGCTGGTCTCTTTCTGCCATCTCTTTTGTCTTCCCTAAAATTTGTTGACTTAAATAAGATCAAGCTCCAGACAAACTGGGGGGCAGACCTGCTTATCAGGCCCTCAGGATAACAGCATGTGGCTAGGGACAGTCCAACCAGAGACAGATCACATGGATGAGTGTTCCCAGAGCTATCTGCCCCCAAATCTCCCTGAACACTATCTGCCATTCTTCCATTTCAGTCTTTAAAAGCAGAAACCTGTCATTTCCATGCAGAGACAATGAACTTAACACCTGCTTACATTGAGTTGTTAGTTTGCGCTGAAATAACAGACTAGACCAAAAGGTGGTGGGAAGCTATTAAAGATGCAAAGAGATTCAGCAAGAAGTGGAATATGGACATTGCTTCTTTACAATTGTGGGCAGGGTCAGTGCAGCCTGAAATTCAACAGTTCCCATACACTTAACTCGGGGGAGGTGGGTGAGGGGGGAGGAAAACACACAGTCACATAACCGATAGCAGCTGTCCCATACTCACCTGGGCCAAGACACCTTCCATCTCTGATTTCTTCTCCACAGAGCACTTCTTATCAGACATCAGCTTCTGCAGATGAGCTACAAGAACAGGGTCGGTGCGTGTCAATCTCCATCACCAGGAAAACCACAACCTACTTTGGTGTTTACTGCTAAGGCAGTTCATTCATATTGAATCCCCTGCTTAATTTGTTACATAGGCACACTCTGGACAGGATCGAGTCTCTTGCTGGCATATAGAATTTCTAATCATCTGTAAATAATGTATTTATTTTTTTAACGTATGGAACTGGATCTTACATTTCAGATCTGTGGAACAGACTTTTCATGAGTTCGTGGTTTCACCTCATGCGATGTACTGAAGAACACTTCTCTGGGGGGAAAAAAACCATACCTTTTAGCAGGTGGTCAGCACGAAAACACTCTCCATTTTTCACGTCTTTCACCATGAAGTCAGCAAATTTGTCCACGTGGCCAGAGGTCCTGAGTTAACAAATGCCAAGACATTCTACCATTACGGTGGCATGTGAATGCAGGCCCACCCGTTCCAGACAGCCTCAACAGGCCCTGCGTGTGCAGAAGCGATGCTTACACTAGTCTAAGTCTCTTACGGGCACAGTAGCATCAGTGAAAATTCAAAAGATGGAAGAAACTTACAACAAGGAAAATTCCCACAAACTTCCTGAAGTTCCCTTATGTAGGATTTACTGCCAAGATATGCATTACAATTTCACCTGACTAACTGAAGGCAGAAGAAGGTAGCTTTTTTCTGGATTCTCTTCCAGATATTGTCTATTGTGACAATAGACATGAAAGGCTATTTAAGCAGGCCTGTTACACAATTTCAGCCACAAAGGAGGAATCTTACTTTAAAACTGGCTCAGGGGTGAGCATGGTACAATCGATCTCCAGGATCTGTTCCTCGTTGATAAAGTGCTGCCTCCATGTCTGAATGATATTGTTCTTCAAAGCACATCCAACTGGTCCAAAATCATACAGACCACTCACCCCTGGGAAAGACAGGCAGGGAAAACACACATTTTACCTTGCTGACTCTGAGCAAAGGAAAATTCCAAAACCAAACCACTGCCATCACATCGAAGCAGACTTACAGCAACCCCACAGGGTGGGGTAGAAACGACCCTGTGGATGGGGAAATAGATCAACGTGCATACACTTACAGGGTTAGTATTAAGACAGCAGATGGGCATTGAACCTCCACTCAGTACTTCCTCAATGCAAGAACACTTTGTTCTATTAAGTTAGCATTCCAGGGTGCTCACCTTCCCAACACAATCAGTGAAGACAAATGGGAAAGTGGCGAAGAAAGCTGATGGTGCCCAGCTATCTAAGGATATAGCAGTCTGGGGTCTTAAAGGCTTGAAAGTAAACAAGCAGTCATCTAGCAAGGAAGCAACAAAGCCCACATGAAAGAAGAAATGGCCCTGAGAGTTTCAGACACTAACTCTTTATGGGAGTGGAAAGCTCTATCTTTCTCTTCAGGGCCTGGCTGATGGTTTTTGAACTGCTGATCTTACAGTAAGCGGCTCAGTGTGTAACCACTATTCCACCAGGGCTCCTAAAACAGGAATGACGGTAAAGACCACGGAAGAGTCTGGGTGGCACGGCATCATGGTTAAGCCAACTGCAAGGCCAGCAGCTTGAAGCCACCACCCAGTGCTCAGGCGTGAGATAAGGCTTCAATTCTCGGAAAGATTTAGAGTCTGGGAAACCCACAGGGGCAGTTCTTCTCTGTCCTATAGGGTCACTGAATGGGAACTGACACAATGACAACGAGAAGGAGCAAAACTCCATGCCATTTCTGAAAATGCTTTAAGGTCAACAATTAAATATCTCAACCCTTGAAGAGCTTGACTTCCCCTAAGAGGACGGAAGAAAGTCAAGCATTTTTAAAGCTCTTAAACCATTAGCTATTTCCAGACTTGAAATTTTAGGTAGGATTAGCCCCAAATTCAAAACAAAGTCAACCACATAGGAGAAGTAGAATGAATATGTGGCTTACGGTTTCCTCCATAAAAGAAAATGACTTGTTCCAGCAGTGGGGCTGGGTCTCCTACTCCCACCACCGGAAAGCAGTGATGCCCCCCACCCCCCGACCAACAAAAAAAAAGAAAAAAAGAAAATGACTTGTCAACCAGCTGTGACAGATGATGAAAAACTTTAGCATCTGTACAAAGTGGTGTTAGAAGTAAAAATGAAATGCTCCTTAATAGTCAGGGCATTGCTTTGTCGCACGCACTTTGGACACATTATTAGAAGAGACCAGTCCCTGAAGAATGTCATGCTGGGTAGAGGGTCAGCACAGGGGAGGAAGCCTGTGGGAGGGACATAATTTCAAGTCAACTTGAAAAAATCGAATAGTCTAGCGGTGATCTACCTGTTCAATCTGGCCGTAGCCTGCTGGTGCCTCCTTAGGGGTGATGCCCTTCTCGTAAGGAGAGCCCTGGGAGGCTCCCACCCTCTCTCTGCCTTCACCTTCCTGCCAGGGAGCCACACTGGTCCCTGTGCAATCTCTGTGATGCTTCCACCACCACTGTATCTACACACTGTGCACCACTGGCCAGTCATCTTCCTGCATTCTGGATCACTGCATGTGGCTGCGTGAGTCTCAAGAGGGACTTAGAGACTCGTACGCGATTTATGGACTTGAATTAGACTGGGCTGGGATGTTTTATTGATGCATACCTAATTACCTCTTAATATAAAGCTCTTTCTTACACATAAAGAAAAATTTTAGCATCCAATTCTCTAATTTGTTTTGTGAACTTGAGCCACTATTTAAACCCAAAGTAGGTAAACATTTAGCAATTTGCTTAGCCAAATTTGAACTAACTTCCTAAGGCAAGGGACTACAAGCCTGATGTTATAATGATCTTTGATTATTTAAAAAAAAAAATCACAAAGTTCAACATTTAATCAACAGATCATACTCACCAATATACGTTTATAGCATTCAGCTAGACAGAGAGACTTTTATCTCCATACTACATAGCTACAGAGCTGGGGAGGAGGATTTGATGAGCTGCCCAGTATCAGGCGAGCCCTCTGGGTTCCATGGCATGCCTGTTGCTTTTGTTGAAAGCAGTTTCTATACAGACGCTGATCATAATCTTTGAGCTATGCAGTCCATCTCACCCTCCTGTTCTGATTCGTCCCTGCCCCCCACCCTTCCCATTAACACAAACTCAACATCCCCTAAACTTGGGAATTGTTGCCCATCTGATCCCATATCAACACTCCTGAGAAGAGCACGATGCTTAAGGAAGAGATTTTACCAAGTGGTCTCCTGTCATTTTAAGAGGAGCCGAGGAGCCCTGTGGAGTAGTGGATGACAAGGTGGGCTGTGCGCTGCAGAGTCAGCAGCTCAAAACTGCCGGCCAAGACGGGGCTTTCTACTCCCATGCAATGTTCCTGTCTCCCAAACTCACAGGGGCAATTTCACCTTGTCCTATCGGATCGATGTGAGTCAGATCAATTGGATGGCAGTGAGTATGGGGCTCTTTGTGATTTATAATACATGAGGAGTCCTTGTGGCACACTGGTAAGGTCACCAGTTTGAACCCAGAAGCAGATATAACTGCTTACATAAAAAGCCTAGCCTTGGAAACCTTAAAGGCGATCTCTGCTCTGTCCCACAGGGTCACTTTGTGTCATAATCAACTTGGCAACAGTGAATTTCATTTTCTGGGCTATAAATACATGAACACATCAAATGTATAATAACTGGCCAACAATTAATTTCCTTATATCCATATGTAAGAAACCAGTCTTCAAGAATAAGTAGGTGGCCGAGGGAGGGCAGAGCGGAGACCCAGCGCCCAACAGTAGTCAACTGGACATCCCTGTCAGAAGGGCCACAAGGAAGAGACGAACCAGTCAAAGTGCAGTACAGCACTGAGGAAATACACAACTCCACCCCTCTCCACCCCTCCCCACTCTCATGACCCCAATTCTACCTAACAAATCGGGCTAGAACAGAACACGTACACTGGTACGCTAAGAGCTCGCAACACAGGGAATCCAATAATGACAGTAGTGATACCAGGAGGGGATGGGAAAAGAGGTGCAGGGGGGAGTGGGGGATAAAAGGGAACCGATCTTAATGATCGGCATATAACTCTCTTTCAGGAGGACTGACAAATGATAAGTGGGTGAAGGGAGACAGCAGCTGGTGTAAAACATTAAAAAAATTTTAATTTATGGGGATAACACGCGAGACACAGTATGGGAATTGCACCCAATCTGAACCCACCACATCAAGACAAAACACTAAGGGCATGCAACAGAATTAGGGGAGCAGAGCAACGAAGTCCCCAAGGAATACCAAAAATAGATTTGGGGGCCAGGGCGTGGCACCCCTCAGACTCCACCAGAAAACACCCCTAAGTTCAAATAGACTTTGAACTATTTACAGGTTTTTCTTTTTTTGTCTTTGGTTTGTTGCTATTGCTTTTTTTGTTGTTGTTTTGCTTTGCTCTGTCTTGTTTTTTGTGTATATTATTATCTCTACAGTTCTATCTACATAAGATAGACAGGATGGGGCTGAGCCCCAGTGGCGCAGTGGTTGTGCGTGGGACTGCAGCCCACTGGGTTGGAGGTTCAAATCCAGAAAAAGTTCTCCGGGAGCAAGGCTGGGCCTCCTACTCCCACCACCAAAGGGCAGCAATGCCCCCCTTCCCCCCCCCCCAAAAAAAAAGATATGCAGGATAAACAATCTGGAGGAGAAAACCATCAGAGTTGGGGGGGGGGGTGGTCGGTGAGGGAACACATGGGAAAGGGGAAGATGAGGGAAAGGAAGAAGGTATTAACAAACCCAGGGTCAATGGAATAACAAGTAATCTAAAATCGATCGCAAGGAGGGTATAGGAGGCCTGGTAGGGGCTTGATCAAGCGCAATGTAACCAAGAGGAATTACTGAAACCCAAATGAAGGCTGAACATGACAGTGAGACACGAGGAAAGTAAAAGGAAAGAAAGGAAAGAACTAGGAGGCAAAGAACACTTATAGAGGTCTAAATACAAGCATGTAAATAGGTAAATATAATTATATATGATGATGGGGAAATAGATCTATGTGCATATATTTATAGGTTTAGTATTGAGGTAGATGGACATTGCGTCTCCACTCAAGTACTCCCTTAATTCAAGAACACTTTGGTCTCTTAACCTGGCATTCCATGATGTTCATCTTCCCGACTCAATTGCTGAAGACAATGTGGGTGCATAAGCAAATGAGGTGAAGAAAGATGATCACAAGATAGAGCATCTGGGGTCTTAAAGGCTTGAAGATAAACAAGCGGCCATCTAGCTCAGAAGCAACCAAGCCCACATGGAAGAAGCACACCAGCCTGTGTGATCATGAGGTGTCAATAGGTTCAGGTACCAGGCGTCAAAGAACAAAATATCACATCAATGTGATTGAGGGGGAGTGCAGCGTGGAGACCCAAAGCCCATCTGTAGACAATTGGACATGGGCAGGCGACAGCCAGTCCAGCACCGATGAAACATACAATTTTCCTCTAGTTCTGTAATGCTTCTCCCCACCAACTCCACTGTCATGATCCCAATTCTATGCTCAGTGGATGCACAGTGGTACAGATGAGAGCTCAAAATACAGGGTACCCAGGACAGAGAAACCTCTCAGGACCTTTAATGAGAGTACCAATACCAAGAGGGTAAAGGTATGAGGGAACCGATCACAATGATCTACATATTAACCCCCCACCCCCGGAGGTGGGGGCAGACAATAGAAAACAGGGTGAAGAGAGACATCGGTCAGTGTAAGACATAGACAAATAATAATAAAATATCAAGGGCTTGGGGGTTGGGAGTAGAAGGAGGGACAAAATGAGTATCTGATACCAAGGCCTCAAGTAGAAAGCAAATTTTTGAGAATGGTGATGACAAATGTATAAATGTGCTTGGCAGAATGGATGGATGCATGAATTGTGATGAGTTGTACGAGCTCCCAATAAAATGATTTTTAAAAAATGTAACAATAATTTATAAGTTATCAAGGGTATATGAGGGAGGGAGGGTGGGGGAAGGAAAGGAAAATAAGGAGCTGATACCAAGGGTTCAAGTAGAAAGAAAATGTTTTGAAAATGATGATGGCGTGATGCCCAAAAAACAAAAACAAACAAACAAAAAGAAAATGATGACGGCAACATACGTACAGATGTGCTTGACACAATGGATACATGTATGGATTGTGTTAAGAGCAGGAAGAGCCCCCCGTAAGCTGATTTAAAGAAGTAGACAGAGGAAAGTAAGAACTGGTATTAACACCGCAGGGCTGCTCCAAACAAATAGATCTAGTGTAAGATCTATGCTCTATTTTGATTTTATGGTGTGTGTTACAATGACACACCAATTAGCAAGATAAGTTTAAGTTCTTGTATTTAACAGCAGTCTTTAAGCCCACTGTCAACCCAATTGCTCTTTCATTCATCCCTACCTCCATAGATAGCAAAAGCTTGATCGTAGAAAAATCTCCTTTTCAGGGTATCTTCCATTTTGCCCCTGTCTACAATGTCATCTTTGGGTTGCAACGCCAGCTCCTGTGTGGGAGTTCCAAAGAAAAGTATGTGATCAAGGGAGTAAGCAAAATTTCGAACCTATATGTATGATTTTCATTTCTTTTTCAACAGAATTCAATATAAATCTATCTAACAGGAGAGATTTTTGATACCATTAAAAAGGAAAAAAAAATTGAAACCTTAGGGCTGTTTTTCCCCCCTCTTGGGGTCACATCAAAGACACCTCTGCTGAATTCTCGAGGTGAGTGGACAGTGGTCAGTTCCAAGACTGCAAGATTAGGCTGACTGAGGAGCAGACCCTGGGCTCAGGGTGGCTCCGGTGAGGGATTGGGGTTGCATCAACCCAAAGCACTTCAGTTGGGCAATGCGAGGAGCTTTACTGTTTGAAAGGTTTGGAAGGTTTGATCTTTCAAAAGGAACAATAAAAATACATGCAAACCATTATTGCCGAATCTGGGGGACTTTATCACCCACGAAGCGCCCAGTGTCACCAGGGAAACTCCGGGAGCACAGCCTGGGCTTTGGGGCTGGCTTCCTGGGACCAGTGACGATGTTGAGAACACTTTGAAAGGTCAAGTCGCCTGTCAGGTAAACAGGGACAGACTCTGAGTGGACAGAGAGAACCCAATGGAAGTCCTCAGACACTTTTCTAGGGCTCTCTCACCCAGCGAATGGCAGGCTGAAGAATCCGACACCCACTTACAGCTCTATTTTAGCATCCCCAGACTCACCTTGGCTTCCAGAATCCTCTTCCGGGCCTTGAGCTCAGCAACTGCCTTGTCTACATCTACTTGCGGTGCTTTGTCCTCTTTGAGTTTCCGGACAAAATCTCCCTAGCAAAACAAGAGAACACACATGAAAAAGAAAAGCTAGGGATGTGTTTCTAAACAGGTTTTTAAGCCACATAGCTATGTATTCTTGCTACAATTCAAATGCCAGTGATATGGGCAGGCTGCTAAAGGTATCTGCCCTCAGCATTTATAATAATTTAGTAAAATATGTAGAGCAGTAAATACATAACTATGATCAAAGGATGATGATTTTTCCCTGTTGGGTGGGGTAGGGAGAAGCAAAGAGAATTGACAAAAAGTAAGAGAGACTAAGGTTTCTCCAGGGAGCAGAACCAGAGTCGATGCCAACTCTCCTTGACCCAAAATGGGGCTACCAAGACTATCGATCTGCATGGGCGCAGTCAGCTTCCTCTTTCTCCCTGCAAACAGTTGGTGTGCATGCACTGCCCACCTTAAGGTTGGCACCCATGGTAGTGACAGGCTCTCTCCGAGCCCTTGCCGTCTGTAGGGCAGAGGGGAACTGTCTTGTGGGTTTCCAAGACTGGAAATCTTCACAGGAGGACACAGCCTATGTCCTGTTAGGTAAGTAAAGAATTCTAAAGTATGTGTTAGAAAGGGGAACACTGGGCCCAATGCAGCTGGGAACCATGGAATGAGTCTTCTGCTCATGTTTTATCATAAAGAGAAATTCATGTAAGATTTGTACTTGGAGCAGAATATGGTCTACTCTGGTGCTAGCAATTCTTATTCCAGTATACTAAAGAACTCTCTCAGTTACCAACTAACTTTGCCATAGTTTTTTCATTATACTTCCAACACCTGCAGAAATCCTATCCACGTACTATGCATTTTATCCGTCTCTGTCATTATAAATCCATCAACGCATCAATTTCAACTCACGGCAATCCTATACAGGCTTTGAGATTGTCAACCTTTAAAGGAACAGCCAGCTTCATTTTTCGCCAGCAGTTCAATGCCTAACCCACATGCCACACAGCCACTGTTCCAAGTCTTAGTCGACTCCACCGCACAGGCTCCATCAAACTTAAAGATGCCCTCTTAAGACAGGAATTCTAATGTGACCCACAAAACCTGTCTCTGGTATAGAGGAGATAGACCTGGTTAAAGAGCCTGCTGTTAATCAGAATGCTAGAAATAGAGGAAATTTAAGATTTAGTTAGTTGGAAATCCAAAATATAACAGCCCTCTCCCTGCCTGAAAGAATTCCTTTTATACATAATCAGTAGAGATTATTAAACTTAATAATCAAAAAGCCAAACTTACTGCCATGGGGTCAATTTTGACTCCAAGTGACCCTGTACGGGAGGGTGGAGCTGCCCCTGTGAATTTCTGAGGCTGCAGTTCTTTACAGAACTTCCCTGTTCAAAGTCTCACCCTTGGAGCAGCTGCTAGTTTTGAACCGCTGAACCTTACGGGTTAGTAGCCCAATACATAACCACTATGCCGCCAGGGCTCCTTAAAGAGAATATCCTTAAAAATAGGTCCGTGTGACCAGGAGGTGTCAGAGAGATCAGTTAACAGGCATCAACGAACAAAAAGTCATATCATTGCATGTGTACCTTCCTGACATGATCACTGAAGACAAAGGTGTGCATAAGCACATGTGATGAAGAAGGTTGATGGCGCACAGCTACCAAAGATACAGTGTCTGGGGTCTTAAAGGCTTGAAGGTATACAAACAGCCATCTGGCTTAGAAGCAACAAAGTCCACAGGAAGAAGCACACCAGTCTATGTGATCATGAGTGGTCAAAGAGATCAGGTATCAGTCATCAAAGCACTAAAAATTAGATCATTATAAATGAGAAAAAGTAGAGATTAGGGACCTAAACCCCATCTGTAGATGAAGCAACATCACCTTACAGAAGGGTCGCGGAGAGTTGATGAGCCACTCAGGGTACAGTGTAGCTACCATGAAATATGCAACTTTCCTCTAGTTTTTTTGTTTTTTTTTTTAGGTTTTTAGCTATCACTGCCCTCTGGTGATGGGAGTAGGAGGTCCAGCCTTTGCTCCTGTGAGCTGGAATTGAACCTCCATCCCAGTGGGCCGCAGTCCCGCGCACAACCACTACGCCACCGGGGCCCAACCCTCCTCTAGTTTTTAAATGCTTCTCCCCCACTATCATGATCCCAATTCTACCTTACAAATAGGGCTAGACCAGAGGATGAACACTGGAACAGACAAGAAGCGGAAACATCGGGAATCCGGACAGATGATCCCTTTAGGACCAGAGGTGAGAGCAGCAATACAAGGAAGGTGGAGGAAAGGTGGAGTACAAAGAGGGAATCCGATCATATAACCTCCCCCTGGGGTACGGACAACAGGAAAGTGGCTGAAGGGAGGCACTGGACAGTGTATGAAATGAAAAAATAATTTATATATTATCAAGGGTTCAAGATGGAGGGGGCAGCGGGAAGGGATGGGAAAAATTGAGGAGCTAATACCAAGGGCTTAATTAAAAAGAAAATGTGTTGAGAATGAGGATGACAACAAATGTACAGATGTGCTTTACATACAATGGATTGTGATTAGAGTTGTATGAGCCCCCAACAAAAGATTAAAAGGGAAAAAAAAGGAGAAAGGCACAAAACATCTACTCTTCAGATAAACAATAAAGCATGAAGTTTCAGGATATGGAAGTCTGGGAATTCTGTATGTGCCCCCTAAGTGATGTTTTGGGGTGGGCATACTCCCACCCACTAGTATACATTTGCCTAATGGACTGGCAACCACTGGAGAAATGTAGGTATCAACTGTTTTTCTGTGATCGTTGCAGAAATGTGCTTCTTTAGTGACATTTTATAATTTTTGCAATCTACTACTACATCACTCAGCCTATATATATACCCCAAGTTAAAGGTAACCGTGGGATCACTGCAAAACCAGCTGCTTTTTGGTAATCGGTGTAAAACCTCTTTTGTCACAGTTGCTATTGTAGGTGCAACAGAAGATCACAGGGCCTGGTCCTGCAGCCCCGGGGTCAATTCATCTCGTGGAGGGCTTTCTTTTTCACTGTCCCTCCTTTGTACCAAACACAACGTCCTTCTCCAAGGACTGTTTCCTCCAGGCTACTTGTCCAAAACCCAGGAGATGAAGTCTTGCCATTCTTGCTTATAAGAAACATTCTAACTGGCCTTCGAAGACAAGTTTGTTTGTTCTTTTTGCAATCCGTGGACTTTCAATATTCTTCGCCAATACCATAATTCAAATGCATGGACCCTCCTGTCTTCCCTATTTAATGTCCAAGTTTCACATGTAGCCGAGGTCATTCAGCTGACTCATGGTTTGGGTTTGGATCAGTTGCACATTGGTCTTCAAAGTAACATCTTTACTTTTCAACATTTGGTCTTGTGCAAGTTTACCTAATGCAAAGTAGACTGCTGCTTCCACGAGCATGGGCTGTGGATCCAAGCCAGAAGAAATTCTTGGCAACTTCGGTTTTTTTTTTCAACCTGTTACCTATTGGACGAGTTGTAAGGTTTTGGGTTCTCTTGATACTGACATACTTGATTTTCTAATAGTTTGGAGGTTGCAGACTTCATGTTTTTAACTCATTTTATTCTGATCACGTATTATCTAAGATGATTAATAGATGCTAAGATTAAAACATCGTTATTGTTCTAATTTCCCACGTGAAATACTCCGCGAGCAGACAGCCTGAGTGATGTAGTGGGCACCTGTGTGAGACGGGTCCTGGTGGCAGAGTGGGCCTGTACTCGCCTGACTACATGACCAGCATTCTCAAACCACCCACACTTCCGTTCAGGAAGACGGGGTTTCCGACTCCCGTAACGAGCTAGTCTCGGGAACTTATAGGGGCACTCCTACTCTGTCCTGCAGGGCTGCCTTGGGTTGGCATCAACTCGATTCAAAGGCAGGTGAGTTTGGTCTTGTTTTTTCTGTTTGTTGTATTGTTAATTCTAACTTAGGATCGACAGGGGCTGAGTGATGTGGTGCCGTCAGTTCTAACTTAGGATAAAGGCATCAGCCACAGGAAAAACAGAAGGCTATGAACAGGTACATGACAGAAGGCACCCCTAGACCGACCTTTCCTCTAAGAACACTAACATGGTCCAAAAGGCAAGGAGCAGCCACGTCCCAGGATGGAACTCCGGTGGCTCGCGAATTGTACTCCCGGTGGGAAGGCTATCACACTCTTACAAGAAGAGGAAGGTAACAAGACTGATGTGCTGGTACTCAAAGGAGTACAACAGCTCCAGCTGTGTAGTGCAAAACAAGGCGGGCCTGGAGACTGTATTCTCGGTCCTTCCAGATCCATCAATAAAGTGCCTGCTGACTCTCAGCCCGCCTCTGTGACTGGCTGCAGCAGCGGGCAGCTGGATGAGTACTAGACTGGTCACACTCACTTCAGAGTAAACGCGGAGATTTTCTAACCAGCCTGGGCTCTTCTGTCTTTGGCTCAAACAGTGGCGGGCAATCCCAGACCCTTGTTTACAGCAACGTCTTTTTGTTGACTGGCAGTGCAACCTACACAGTAGGTAGTATCTGCCGATCACACACTAGCGAGCAATTATCTACTGACTTCACGCACTGAAGGGGCTGCAGGGGTTCTTTGCTAGCCTCTACCTGCCAGAGCCCTCATCTCACAAGCATGCCCTAACTGTGCTTTCTCACGGCAGAAGAACCCCGAGCGTGACAAGCAGGGACGATGTTTGGAGAGCTGGGGGGATGGAGTTCTCTGGAATGGCTCTTCTGTGTCTCAGGAGTTGGTGCTCTAGTATATACCGATCGGCTGGGCCACAGGTAAAAAAGTGGGGAAAATTCCTAATTAGTTTCCTTAAATAATGTTTCTTTTTCCTTTGCTAGTTCAGGGATAGAATTGTTGCTGTCCATTCCGATTCATGGTGAGTCTGTAGGCAGGGTGGAACTGTGGGCGCCACAGCCTGTGGTCTGTCTGTGAACAGATCACCAGGTCTTTTGCAGCCATGGAGCTGCTGCTGGGTTTGGGTTACATCAGTGTGAGACCAGGGCTATGAGAAAGCATTAGAGAGCAGATAAGCAAGCGGAGGCTAGCTATCACATGGGAGAAGTGTGGACTTCCAGCCTATGTTAATAAGCTCTCAAGTCTCAGGAATGGAAAATAGAACTTGGAGATGATTTGGACTTGTAATAAAGTGCCTGAGAATTCCTGATTTCTGATTTTGTTCTTTTCTTCACAATCCAACTGTATCATGTATCGTGTGTCTGTGTGTGTCTTAAAGCTGATGTGACGCATTACCTGCTCTCTAAATTACACTCAAGAAACATCAACCATAAACTTAGTCCCTGCATAAACTCTTACCACAATGAAGAGACTATTTGAACTAAGAGTCTGTAATTAGACAGCAAAATAGTCATTAGATGAGAAAATCATTCCAAAGGATCTTATCTTCTTCAGAGACCCTTCATATGTATCATAATGCATGTTTTGATGATCAAGAACAGGGTGATGCTGGCAAGAAACTATTCTCCCTTTTGTACAGTGTCTGATTTTAAACGGTATTGACAGGAGACTAAAGGGTCTCCTGTAGGATTGATGAGTTCACCTCAAATTCCTAAGAGTCCAATAATTATTAACAAAAATGCCACAAATATTCCATTGGCCCTTTGTAGATTAAACAAGAGGTTTAAATGGTATTTGCAGTTCAGAAAAGCAAAGCAAAGCAAATGCCAGGGCTCACCACAGTAATCTTCCCCCAATACTTAGATCTGAGTTTTCGTTGTGTCTTCCTAATTCTAATAAAGCAAGACTTGGAAAGCTGAAACAGAACTAGATCATTCACACAGCCTAAGCTGGTGATTCAAACCCACCTGGTGGTGCCACAGAAAGAAGGCCTGGTTGGTGGCTTCTATAAAAAGATGCTAGCCAGCTGAGTCTGGGTGGCGTAGTGGTTGTGCGCGGGACTGCGACCCACTGGGATGGAGGCTCAATTCCAGCAGTGGCTCCACAGGAGCCAAGGCTGGGCCTACTACTCCCACCACCAACAAACAAAAAAAACCCCAAAGAGTCTAGCCAAGAAAACCCTCAGAGACAGTTCTACGCTGCAGCACATAGGGTGGCCAGGAGTCATCAACTTCACAGAAGCGAGTTTATAGTTAACATCTTCAAAAGTTCTTTTAATCCCCTAATAAATTTTCATCTGCTATCAGGCCAGAGAAGTCCCATGGAAAAATGTGGGTTCTGGGGCAGCCACAGGCTGATAAAATCAGTATGCCAATGAAGTCACACTCATTTCAGATGACTGCTGGGGGCACACCACGTGCCTGTCAGTTAGTTTGCCGTACTGTGGCAGTGCTGCTGAAAGCTTGTCACTGGTGTTTCAGACACCAGTTCGGTCACCCAGAGTGAACACATTTCAGCAGAGCTTCGACTAAGAACAGACGATGAAGGGTCAGGCTGTCCACTTCGGAGGGATTAGCCACTGAAAACTGTATGGATCGCATTGAAACGGTTCGATCCTGAGAACCAGAATCAGAACATTATCCGAGACTGTGCCACAGGATGAGCCCCCGACATCAGAAGGCTCTCGATACGCCTGAGGAAGAGCTGCTATCTCAAAGTAGAGTCAACCGTAATGTAGAAGATGGAGCTAAGCTTTCAGGACCTCCATGGGCGCGATTCAAAATGAAAAAGGGCTACAGATGTCAATTAGCATTGGTACTTGGAATGTATGAAGCACGGATCTAGGAAAACTGGAAGTCGTCATAAATTAACATAGCAAGCTCGACACTCTGAAGATTAGTGAGCTGAAGTGGACTGGCTGCCCATTTTAAATCAGAAAGCCGTGTGGCTCACTATGCCAGGAATGACCAACCATCCAAAAGGGCATTTCAAGATGTATCTTCAAGGACAATGCCAAGATAGGATATTGTCTATCAAGAGACAAAGAAATCTAATCAATGTAATTATGATTCAAATTTATGTAGCAACCACTAAGGCTCGTGATGAAATTAAAAAATTCAACAAATGCCTCCACTCTAAAATTGAACAAATATGCTGTCAAGATACATTGATCATTATTGGTGATTGAAATGCTAAATTGTAAACAAAGAGGAAGAAACTGTATTTGGAAATTATGGTACTGGTGATACTGGAGATCACGTGATAGAATTCTGCAAGACCAACAACTTGTTCATACCAAATGCCTTTTGCAACAACACAAAAAGCAACGCTCCATGTGAACTTCTGCCGATGGAATACACACAAGTCAAATCGACTATATCTGTGGAAAGCAGCGAAAGCCTGGCCACAGGCCAACTGTGGAATAAACCATCAGTTGCTCATACACAAGTTTAGGCTGAAGTTGAAGAAAACTAAAACAAGAACCAAATTTGACCCCGTAGATATCTCACTTAAATTTTGGAACCATCTCAAGCACAGATTTGCTATATTTAACACTAATGACATACAACCTGATGAGTGTGAGATGACATCAAGAATATCGTACATACAGAAAGCAAAAAGTCATTGAAAAGACAGGAAAGAAAGGATGAAGAAGGATGTCAAAAAAGACCTTGATTTTTTTTTTATTGCAGAGTGGCTAAGGCAAATGGAAGAAATGACGAGGAGAAAATTCCAAAGGACAGTTCAAGAAGACAAAGCAAAATATTAAAGGTGCAAAGACCCCAAGTTCAAAAACCATAAAGGGAGAACACGCTCAGCATATCTTAAAAAAAGATATTCTGAAAGAATAAGAAAAATTTCAAGCCTCGAGTTGTAACGTTGAAAGATTCTGTAGGAAAAATATTGAGTGATGCAGAAACCATCAAAAGAAGACAGAAAGAATACAGAGTTACTGTACCAAAAAAGACCCAGTGAACCAACCATTTCACGAGGTAGCATATGAACAAGAACCAATGGGTAGGATCATGATAAATGTAGAGAAATAATGAATGCCTGACTCCACAATCAATGAAAACAAGAGTCAAGAGACCAAACAATGGGTTTCTCGAGACAAATCTGCTGCACAAGGCCTCTTTAAAGCGTTGGAAAGCAAGGATGTTACTGTGAAGATTAGGGTGCGCCTGACCTTCGCCATGGCATTTTCAATCACTTCATCTGCATGTGGTCTTTATGGAAGCAGACTGCCTCGACTTTCTCCCACAGAAGAGATGGTAGATTCAAACCACTGGCCACCAGTCTAACAACTGTGCCACCAGGCTTCCTCAGCAGATCAGTCCAAGGAAACTAAACTCACTGTCAGAGTAGAAGTCAATTCATAGCTACCCTATAGGACGGGGTAGAACTGTCCCTGCGGGTTTTCGAGACTATACCTTTTTATGTGAGTAGAAAGTCTAGTTTTTCTGCAGAAGAGCAATCGGTAGCTTTGAACTGCTGACCCTAGGGTTACCAGTTCAATGCACAATTACTATGCCGCCAAACTTATAAAAAACACATGCCACTAACAAGAGTGGTCACTGAGCACCTGAAAACCACACTCCAGGGACATCTGAGAGTGCACAAACTTTACAACGGAAGGACATAAAATAAATAGAAATGACAGGGCATCATTTCCCCAAACACAAAGCAAAAGAGTCAACTAAATGATCATTAAGTCCCTTCCAGCTCACATTAGGGACAATTCAGAGTTTCATGTAGTTAACTGATTTGTGTGCAGTCCTGCAAAAGACGGCCCAAACTTGTAGACATAAACTTACATATTTGGAAAATATTTCCAAGTACAAAAATACCCATAAAACTACTTAAGCTGACAGTCTTTAAACACAAGACAGTGGCAGCATCCGGAAGCCTGTTCCAGAATCCAACTACATTCAACTAGCTCCACAATCTTAGTGCAGAAGGGGAACTTGCCCTGGAGTTTCAGGCTAACGTGGCAGAGGGAGGGGTTTGGGGATGGGGGTGGTTTCTTTCTCTTTTTTTTTTTTTCTTTTCTTCCCTCAATTAGATGTAGTCTCCGAAAAGGGAGAGAATATTGCAAGTTACAGAAAAGACAAAAGAACCACACCTAATTTTATTTGGGAAGGCTAGGCAGTGGGAGGGAATAAGCACGCTCAGCGTCCTTGAAACGAACGAATACCAAAGAACAATTAAATCGACCGTGAAATTGCAATTAAACAACTACCAAGGTAGTCAGGCTCAAACTAGAGAGAAGCATCGATTGCCAGAGCGTGGCAGCATTTACAGCAGCTCGGGCCCGAAAGAAGTACTTCGGAGAGCGGGTTCCACCCTGCAGAGCTGAAGCAAGTTATTGCATCAGGCAATCCTGCAGGCGAAACCCGTGTGGTGTTTACTACTAGGTCATGGGTCCCTGGGGTCCTGCGGCAAGCTTCTGGCTCGACCCGATTGGATGGGAGAACCCACTTAAAATCAACTCGGTCCTCTCCAAATGCGGATCTCTCTATGCAGTGCCCTAGGCAAAGGTGTCTAACCGCCCAGCCCGCGGAACCTTCCTTCCCTTCCACAAAATCAAAACTCAGCAGCGCTCTGCACCGAGATGGCTGATTCCAGAAACTCCGCGGCAACATTTACAAGGTCCCGGCTTGGAGGAGCCAGAAGAGAAGACGGGAGAGGAGGGTCTGAATTTGGCAAGCCGATGGGAAAAGAAGGTTCGACCGCTCCTCGCCTCCACGTTTTCACTGTGTCCATCCCCTGAGCCAGATCACTCGGATAACGAAGCACTCCGCAAGCGGAGACGTGAAGGCTACACAGCGAGAACCGAGCGCAGCGGCTTACCAACGAGGCGGGAAGGAGGGAGGGCACCAGCCGGCGGGCCACGAGCGAAAGATGGCATTAAGGCTGCCCAGCTAAGAAGCCCTGAGCAGAGCCCAGGGGTCACGGACCCCAGGGCGAGGGCAGGGGCGTGGGCAGTGACCAGCTCTGGGAAGGCAGCGCAGACCGGGATGGGGTGGGGGGTGGCGGGCTGCGGCGCACAGAAGGGGATCCGAATGAATCACGCAGGGAAAGGGACGGAAGGACGGGGTTCGGGGGTGGTGGCGGAGCGAGCGCCGCGGTGGCCTACATATTCCGGGGCGACTCGAAGCTGGGGGAACGAAGGAGGAGCCAGGAGCTGAAGGACGTCCAGGGAATGAAGGGAGTGGGTGAGCAGCGAGGCCCGGGCCGGTGTCGGGAGGCGAGGGATGACCGCGCGGGGACCGGGCACGGGAGGGTCGGGGTGGGAAGGAGGGCGCGAGGCCGGTACCTGCTGGCGCACGGCCAGTCTGAGAGGTGCCAGCACCTCTTCAGCTCCGGCGCCGTCCATGCTGCTCCGGGAGGCGGCGGCAGAGACGGAGGGGCGCGGACGCGAGGGCGTGCTGAGGGGCCGGCGGGACGCGATGGGAGGCCGGGCCACGAGGTGGGGTGGCAGCGACAGCAGCAGAGCGGCGCCGGCAGCTCTAAGAAGCGCCGGGCGCGGGGAGGGCATGGGCGGGCGGTCCCGGGAAGTCCAGAGGAGGCGGTGGCGGAAGCGGCGCGCGTGGCCCGGCCGGGAGCATGATGAAATCGCCGCGTAAACGCCGCGGCGCGTGCGCAGCCGCACATTCCATTCGCCGCGAGGCGACGTCCGCTCGCGGTCCGCAGATTCGACACCCCCTCCCGGAGCTCGTTCGGGCTGGGTCGCGGGTTCTGCCCCCCCCCCCGCAGTGAGAGCCTGCTGGTGCCGTGAGATCGCCAGCGGCCCCGCGCGGACGGCTTGCCGCAGAAATGCACCTAGCCATTTCATGCCACCCACGGCCGAGACTCGCGTGCACACGGATGCTGAGACTCTGACAGGTACACTTCCGTCGCTGGTCTTTTAAACCCGGCAACGGACAGGGCCATAAAACCTGAACTTGCGCCAACCCCCCTTTAAAAAAGGACTTGCTTGGATCCACTATCCCCGCTCCTGGAAGCCAGAGACAAGGGAGCAAATGGCGCTTTGCACGGGGTAAACGTGCTGCGCCAGAGACCTCTTGAAAGTGTTGAGCTGTACGGTTAGTTTGAGGACCAAGCACTAAGGCCCACCTGGCCCACCCCATGGCATCTTTCAGTCTCCTCCTGTGCATGGGAAATCTGGACACCGGGTAAGGATCACTGAAGAAGAATCGATGCATTTGAATTATGATGCTGGAGAAGACTATTGAAAATGCTGTGCACTGCCAAATGAGGGGTGGGGTATCAGTATCGGGTGACCAGACGTCCCGCTTTGGGCCGGACTGCCCCGACTTTAAACAATTTTACCGCGTCCCACGGCACTTTAAAATTAAGTCCCGATTTGGCTGAGCCCTGGTGGCCTAGTGGCTGTGTGCGGGACGGCGGCCCACAGGGTTAACAGTTCAAATCCGGCAGCAGCTCTCCAGGAGCAAGGCTGGGCTTCCTACTCCCACCAGGGCAGTGATCTCACACACACACACACACACACACACACACACACACACAATGCCGAATTTTTTTTGAAAGAATGCACGACAAGCTAGGGAACAGCATGAGAATATACCCCAACCCCCAAGTTGTACTGCTTTACCAATGTTAAAATCTGGTCACTCTTGGAACCAGTCCAGCCAGAACTTCTTCCCATGTCCTTTGGGCATGTCATCAGGAGGGACCAGTTCCTGGATAAAGACATCAGTTTTTGTTATGGGGCAGCGAAAAAGAGGAAGACCCTCAACCAGATGGCTTGATACCCTGGCCGCAATGATAGGCTGGACAGGAACAATCTCTAATATCTTGCAGGACCAGCCAGTGTTCTTTTCTGTTGTACAGGAGGTCTCTGGGAGTCCAAGCCGACCGAGCAAACCTAACAACAAGATTTTATACCTGTAAAATCTATCCGATGGTCAGCCCCATGGCTGACCTATGAAATATAGCGCCCCTTGCTGACCCAAGGTCCCATGGGGACAACACTGGAGAAGCAGGGTCGGGAAAACACCTGGCCTGACCCCACCACATGGAGGCAAGGGCAAGGGCGTGCAGGAGGCGGAACAGAGCATGGAGTTCCCCAGGGAGTGCCAAGGATATCCTTTGGGACCAAGGATGTGGAACCCCATCTGACTAAACTGGGGGACACTCCTGGGGGTCAACAACCAGACTTAGAACTATTTACAGGTTTTTCTTTTGATATTATTACTTATTTATATATTTTTTCCAGATATTGCAGGTGTTTTGTTGTTGTTGTTGTTGTTGTTGTCATCGTTTTGGTTGCTTTTGTTGCTTCATCCAGTGACGTCCTATTTATTCTATGTATATGCCATTATCTCTGCAAGTCTATCTTCATAAGATAGACTGAATGAAGAGTCTGGAGGAGAAAACAAAGGGACTGATGGTTCAGGGGGTCATGGGAGATGGGGAGGTGGGGGAAAGGAGGTGATGTTGACTAGACCAGGAACAGGGGAATAATAAGAGATCCTGGGCGGATATGAGAGGCCTGATAGGGATTGATCAAAAGTAATGGAACAGAAAATACTGGAGCCCAAATGGAGGCTGAGCATGATAGTTGGACAAGAGGAAAGTAAACATAAATAGAGGAAAAAACTAGGGGGTAAAGGGCATTTATAGAGGTCTAAATACAGGCATGTACATAGGCAAACATTTATATATGACAATGGGGAAATAGATCTACATGCATATACTTATAGGGTAGATATTAAGACAGCAGATGGGCATTGGACCTTCAATTCAAGTACTTCCTCAATGCAAGAAAACTTTGTTCTATTAAATTGGCATTCCATGATGCTCACCTTCCCAACACAATCACTGAAGACAAAGGTGTGCATAAGCAAATGTGGTGAAGAAAACTGATGGTGCCCAGCGTCTGGGAGTCTTAACAGCCTGCAAGTAAACAAGCAGCCTTCTAGTTGAGAAGCAACAAAGCCCACATGGAAGAAGCACACACAGCCTGTGTAATGATGAGATGTCGAAAGGATCGGGGATCAGGCATCAAAGAACTAAAAATTATATCATTATAAATGAGGGGGAGTACAGATTGAGGACCCAAAGCCCATCAATAGGTGTAGCAACATCCCCGTACAGGGGTTGTAGGGAGGAGATGAGCCAGTCAAGGTACAGTGTAGCAATAATGAGATAAGCAACTTTCCTCTAGTTCTTAAATGCTTTATCCCACCCACTATCATGATCCCAATTTTATCTTGCAAATCCAGCTAGACCAGGGAAAGTACCCTGAAACTAGAAACATGGGAAATTCAGGACAGATGATCCCTTTAAGGACTAGTGGTGTGAGTGGTGATACAGGGAGGGTGGAGGGAAGGTGAAGTAGAAAGGGGGAACCAATTGCAGGGATCTACATATGACCTCCCCCTTGGGGTACGGACAACAGGGAAGTGGGTGAAGGGACACATTGGACAGTATGATATGACAAAATAATAGCAATTTGCAAATTATTAGGGGTTCATGGAGGAGGGGGATGAGGGAGGGAGGGGAGATATGGGGAGCTGACACTGGGGGGCCTAAGTAGAAGGAAGATGCTTTGAGAATGATGATGGCAACACAGGTGCAAATGTGGTCTGTATACAATCGATGTATGTATGGATCCTGATGAGTTGTGTGAGCCCCAATAAAATGATTTATTAAACTAAAAAAAATCTATCTGGACTGCCAGCCACCCTAGACTGCACTGTCTCCTGGCTTCTCTCGGACTTGAGTAGACGCCACATTGTCACATCTCATTGGTCTTGTTCCCAGGGCTTTGATTTCAGTACTGAGGGATTCCTAGGCCTCTACATGGATGTGGGAGGAGAATGGGGTCAAGGAAAGGACCGTGTTTCTCGAAAAAGTCCAAGGAGTTGGGTGTTGTGGGACCGGGGGCAAGCAGGAAGGCAAGCCGTTTCCTGTGTTTTAAATACAAACAATGGATATTAGAAAGAGAAGTAGCAGTTATTTACTATGATGTGGTAGAGAGAAGCCAGAAGGACTTTAGTTTGTTACCTCAGGTTGCAGCAAAGATTGTATCCAAGCTTTGGGAACTAACTTCTGATTGCTCTCCTGATGTCTCCGAGTACAAGGAAGGATAAAACATTAAGCCTCAATCCAGACCCAACTAGCCCATGTAGAAATCCTTTCATCTTGATCTGCTCTGAAAGAACATGGAAACCTTCGTTTGGCAGATGCGTTAGACTGGATAGACTAGAGAAACAACTCCAGAGACACTCATATATGTATATGTAGAGAGATCTTTATATCAAAGAGCAATGATCAACTGAGAAAACATCCCAGTCTAGTCCAGATCAAGTGCCTAAGTCTGCTATCTTCCCATCTGTTTGATATGAGTCCATAAATTCCTCTTGAGACTCACATTACCCCCAGCAATGATGCCGAATGCAGGAAGATCACAGGCTGGTGGGTGAAAATGCTTGGGAATCCAACGGCGGTGGAAGCATCGCAGGGCTGTCTCTACAGGTATCCACCGAATGGCTCACTCTGGTCTCAGTGTAGCTCCACATGGCTTCAGCACCATCCATTTAAAAACCTTTTCTTTCTTTTTTATCCCCACCATTATCAGCTCCCCCACCTCCCCTTCCTGACCCCTAAGGAACCATTAATCCACTTACTGTCTCTATGGATTTACTTACCCAGATTTCATACACAGAGAAGACTTTTTTAAACCCAAACAACAAAGTAAAACAGATTAAGTCATCCACTGAAAAGAAATTCAGAAAACATTAAAAACT